>JAOEGL010000007.1:33428347-33487812 GCA_034509955.1 Urosaurus nigricauda | reverse complement strand
AAGAAATTAATGTAATTTAAGATGAATATTCAGGGCTCGCAAAACCCAGGTTGGATCAACGGGGTCCAGGTCGGGCCAAGGAGCCACAAGAGACACGTGTCTCTTCCCTGAACGTCTGCAGGCCACGCTTTGGCTTTTCTCAGCCTCCAGGGTCGACTCGGGAGTAAATTCTCTCCAAGCCCTGGCCTTCCAAAGGGAGACCCCTTTTCACACGTTCGGAGGCCCTTCGGAGACACGTGTTTGGGAGACACGCGTTGGACCCTTCACACCCGGGTCCCAGCCCCCCCCCCCGCCTCCCCTGGATCGGGGCCTTCCGAGGGCTGCCCACCACGAAGGCTTTCTTTCTTTCTTTCCTTTCTTTTCTTCCTTCCTCCTTTATCTTCCTTCCTCTCCTTTATTTTCCTTCCTTCCTTCCTCTCTCCTTTATCTTCCTTCCCTCCTTCCTTCCTTCCCTTTTTCTATCTTCCCTCTGCTTTCCCTTCCTCCCTCCCTCCTTCATTTTCCTTCCTTCCTTCCTTCCTTCCTTCCTCTCTCCTTTATTTTCCTTCCTTCCTTCCTTCCTTCCTTCCTTCCTTCCTTCCCTCCCTCCTCTTCTGTTCTTTTCCCTTCTCATTCTTCCTTCCTTCCCTTTCTCTGTTCTTTATTTTATTTTCTTCCTTCTGTCCTTCCTTAATTTTTTCTTTCTTCCCTCTGCTTTCCCTTCCTTTCCCTCCCTTTGTTTTCTTTAATTCTATCTTTCCTCTGTCCTTCCTTTCCTTTTTCCTTCTGTTCTTACACTTTCCTTCTGTTTTCTTTTCTTCCTTCCTTCCTTCCTTCCTTCCTTTCTTACATCTTTTTTTCTTTCCTCTCTTCTTCTTTTCTTTTCTTTTCCTTCCTCCTTCCCTTCTCTTCTCTTCCCTTTCCTTCCTTATATCTTCTTTCTTTCCTCTCTTCTTTTTTTCTTTTCTTCCCTTCCTTCCTTTTCTTCTTTTTCCTCTTCCCTTCTTCCCTGTTTTTCCAACCCTGCTTTTCGACCCTTTCTCTCTCCTTCCTTCGCTCTCTTCCTCCTCCTTTCCTTCCTTCTCTCTTTCCGAGCCGTTTTCTTCCTGATTCTGCTCTGGATGCCTTAATCCCATCGCCTCCCTCTCTCTTTCTCCACCTCCTTTCCCTCCTTTTCCTCCTTCCCCCTTTTCTTCCTCCATCCCTCCAATAATCTTTCCTTCCATTTTTCTCAGGCCTTTCCTTCCGGCCGCACAGAATGGACTGCAATTGCGTCTCAGATCTGCTCCTCACTTCTCCGGTTCCGGCTCTCTGGACTCCAGGTAAAATAAATATTAAATTTTTATACATTTCTAATAATGCCTTTCCCTTCCTTCCTTCCTTCCTTCCTTCCTTCCTTCCGAAAGAGATGCTCCCAGCATTCATTGCATTTCAAAGTTTGACCCAGAAAAAACTTCCACAAAGTGCATAAAAAATAATATTTTTGCGGGGGGCAAATCCAAATCCCCCAAATTTCTGGAACTTCCCAAAAAACAGAGCACTGTCCCCATTGGCTTAAAAGAGGCGGCCATTGTGCAGCTTGGGCTGGGCATCTCCCATCATCCTTTGCTCCGCTCTGGGCCCACAACAAACTCCAACTCCCAGAATTCCATAGCCTCGAGCCAGAAAAACAGCGCCAAACCGGGTGATTATTTCTCCAGTCTGGGTGCAGCCTTGCAGCTTTGATTTTTGCGGCTTTGATTATTCACAGGTTTTATTTGTATGTGCTCTCTAGGAATATCTAGGTCCTCTGGTACAACTCTATGGTCAACTTTAACTAAAAGTTGCATTGAAAGACCTAGAGATTATTCCTAGAGAGGACACTCTACCAGGCCTTTGTAGCTCCTCCGGCGCAACTCTATGGTCAGTGTCTGTCGGACGTTGGCCATAGAGTTGCCCTGGAGGACCTAGAGATTCCTAGAGAGGTGTCCTCCCAGATAAAAAGATAGCGTTTTTGTTATTTGAATTTTTCCACATTCGCGGGGGTCCTGTGTCTCTAACTCTAACGAATATGGAGTTATAGAGGAAATAAGGAAACAAATGCCTTTAACTCTGTGTCTTATTTGCATTCAAGTCATTTCTGACTTATCGCAACCCTATAATGTTTTGTTTTATTGGCCAGATTTGCCATTGACAAATGGCTGAGAGGATGTGACTTGCCCAAGGTCGCCCAGTGGGTTTAATGGGCAAACTGGGAAACCGAACCCGGGTCTCCAGAGCCGTAGCCCAGCACCCAAACCATTCCACCATTCTTATAACCCTATGGAGAATTTAATCATTATTTCAACTTTTGTACGGTGTGTAACCTTTAGCGGGCTCTGTTTTATTTTTGCTAAGCTTCATTGAAAGAGAAGGCGAGATATGGAAGGATAAATGAATCCCAACCAAATTCCAAATCCTGCGTGCAAATAGCAATAGCAAATACATTTCTATAGCGCTTATCTGTGAACTAGCAATCCCTAAGTGGTTTATAAACTATAACCCAATTGCCCCCAACAAGCTGGCCGCTCATGCACTAAATGCACTAAATGCACCAAGTGCACTAAATGCATGAATGCACCAAGTGCAGTAAATGCATGAATGCACCAAGGGCAGTAAATGCATGAATGCACCCACTAAATGCACGAATGCACCAAGTGCACTAAATGCATGAATGCACCAAATGCACGAATGCACCAAGGGCACTAAATGCACGAATGCACCGAGTGCACTAAATGCACGGATGCACCGAATGCACAAAACCCTAAATGCAAATCCACGTACACATTTATGGAAAAGGTCTCATCCCTTTATCTGGTGCCAGACGCACCTGCCGCGCATCAAGCATCCCGTTTGGCAAACACTGGACTCCTTGGAGAATCCCTGATCAATGCAAAACATCCCTGTTCGGTTGCGGGAGAATTTCATTTTGCAAAGCAATTGATTTTGGGATCCGATAGATAGAGACTCCAATAAATGCCAACCCCTCCGCCTGGCACACCGTGGTGTTGGGTTTTGTTGTCTTTGTGTTTGTGGCACCCCTCCCTCCCTCCCTCCCTCCCTCCCTTTCTCCCAATTAGGGGCCTTGCTAAGCAAACAAGCGCCGTGGGTTTCTTCGTTGCACATCCTCCTCCTAATCGCCCGCCGCCTCCTTCTCTCTCTCCGACGGTAAAATCTCCCCCAAGAGTCCAGAGCGGCTCTGGAGTTTGTAGCTGCCGGCCCAAGGCTCGGGGCAAACGGGACAATCAAAGGCGCGCGTTTTCTTAACCGCAGGGCACTCTTTTCCGGCTGGGCCTCCAAGGACAGGAGCCTTGCATCTTTCATTAGCCAGCTGCCTCCATCCCTCCTTCCTTCCTTCTTTCCTCCCCCTTCTTCCATCCAAACTCCGAGGCAGGAATCATGGCAGGGAAGAGCATTTTCTCTGTTTGCGTGATGCAAAACTGGAACATATATGGGGAAGGGGCCTACCTCTCAAGGGAGGCTAATCACACCCCATAGGGCTTCATGGTTTCCAGACCCTTCACCATTTTGGTCGCCCTCCTTTGGACACATGGCTCCGGTTTCTCCGCATCCTTTTTGAATTGTGGGGCCCAGAACTGGACACAATATTATTCCAGGTGAGGCCTGACCAAAGCAGAATACATTGACAATATTAACTTCCCTTGATCCAGACACTATACTTCTATTGATGCAGCCTAGAATCGCATTGGCCTTTTTTGCTGCCGTGTCGCACTCTTGACTCATGTTCAACTTGTGGTCTACTCGGACTCCTTGATCGCATGAACGGTTGTCAACCCAGGTGTCCCCCATCCTAGATCGGTCCATTTCCTTCTTGCTTTTCTCCCGGTTGAAATGCATTTTCTTAGTCTATGCAAGATCTCACATAGGACCCTGTCCAAGTTTATAGATGGCCAGGAAGAGCTTTCTCTCCATCCTTGGAGGCCCATCGGGTCACGGCAACGGGGCCTTCTTGGTGGCCGTTCTCAGGCTGGGGACCTCCCTTCCTTCCCCAAAAGGTCCCCCCTCAGCCCCCTTTTTCACGTGGGGCAGGCAAAGACCTTTCTATATAGTGACTCCTTCATTGGCCCTTGTAGAGGAGTCTCCGGATGCGGCGCTCGGGCTGTACGTCTTTCCCCATCGCTATGTCTTAAAGTGCATTTAAATTGCTTTATCTAAGTGTTGGTTTTTAATACGGCAGCTTGCTTATTTATTCATAGAATTTAAATAAATGGAATGGGACCCAAGGGAGCCAATTTAACTGTTGCTTCTACTTGGAGGAAACGGTTGCTTTTGGCTGGCTCGCCTTTAGCGGGGTTGTTTGTCCCTTTCGGGAGCAAAACTGGGCAGACGTAAAATAAAAAAGGCAAACAGGTAAACATTAGACCTTAAAGCCACTGAGAAAAAGTCAGAGTTTGCATTTTGTAGCCCTGAAAGATCGCACTATCCGCCGGCACGGAAGGCACCCGGCTCTATTTCTGGTCTCTGCCAAACTCCAAGGAAGCGGTTGCTTCATCCAGTCGAGGTGATCCCAGTCAGTCCAAAGGCAGAACGGAGAAAACAGGCTCACTTTGTCCCGGATGGGGTTACATTTCTCCCTAAAAGATGCAGGTTTTCAGGTCGGGCGCACTTGCGGACTCAGCCTCGAACCCAAGCCCAGGGTTTCTGTAGTGCTTTTGCACAGTGCGCCAGCCATGAAGGTGCTCGATTCGGCCACAGTGGCGCAGGCCACAGTCGCACCTGGTTTGGATTATTGCAAAAGGCACCGGATCCTCTCGGCGTTTGGGAGCCTAAGCAGGGTCGGCCCTGGTATTGCTTGGCACTTACCCAAGTACTAACCAGGGCCGACCCAGCTTAGCTTCCAAGAGGATCTGGAAAGAAGTGGCCAAACCACTTCTGAGGAGTCCTGGTTTAAGAAAACCCTATGCAATCCATGGGAGTCATGATAACCAACGGAGCTGCGCTTTGAGGAATGCATTTTGCATTTTGGACACTTTATCTGGTCCAAAAATCTAACCGGTTCTGCTTAGAGGGGCCACACAACTCCCTTGTTGCTGGACGATGGTTTATGGATGGAAGAAAGTGCTACTTAGGCTGCATCCACACTGGAGAAATAACCCGATTTGGCACCGCTTTAACTCTTTTCTGGCTCAAGGCTATGGGATTCTGGGAGTTGGAGTTTGTTGTGGGGTCCAGCGCAAAGACGCTGGCGAGCAACTTTGGAGGAGATGTTTGGGGCCACCTTCTCGCCAAACGTTCCTCGGAGAGCCACGTGGAAAACGGAGGAAGCTTGTTTTCTACCGTTCCAGACAGTCAAATCCCGGCCGAGAGAAGAGATCTTCGTTAAAAACATTAGCAGGGAATAGCTTTTTTGTGGGTTTTTTGGACTATAGGGCCATGTTTATTCCAGCATCTGTGGCTTTGGCATCGTCGGAGCGAAGCTCTCTCCAAAGTCGACGAAGATGCCAGATGCCACAGCGGCTGGCGAAATGTCAGGAATAAACTCTTCTAGAACATGGCCCTATAGTCTGAAAAACCTCTATGGATGCCGGCCATGAAAGCCTTGGACTTCGCATTAGTAGGGAATGACAGAATGGCATTGCTGTGAAATATTTGGAAGTCCTTAAACAAGCCTCTTTTGGAGGTCTCCAAACAGAGGCTGGATGGTCATCTGTCCAGGAGGGCTTTGGTTGCTTCTTCTTTCAAGGAAGAATGGGGTTGATCTATATGGCCTTTTGGGGTCTCTTCCAACTCTGTGATAGGGACTCCCTTGGAGGGTAGTGGGGTCTCCTTCTTTGGGGTCTTTGAGCAGAGATTGGATGGCTTTTAGGAGTCTTTTAAGGGGGGGTTCCTGTGCGTCGGAGGGTCGGGATAGATGGCCCTCGGGGTCCCTTCTCCTCCGAAGTCCCCGTTGCATTCAGGAGAGGGATGGAGAAGGATGTCTGGCTTCTCATCCCTCACGTCGTTGTTGTTGTTGGAGAGCCTTGGCATCTGAGCGCAATGGATGCGGAGAGGTCCGGCGGGAGGAGGGAGCGCATGTAATTTACTGCAAGAGTGCCAAAGGTGCTCTGTGTAACTGAAAATCAAGGCATTGATCAGCAGTTCATTAGGCCTGTTAATGATAGATTCATAGATAGAGGCACAGATCTGAGCCGGCCGGCTTGACCTCTCCGGAGCAGCAGCATCGGAGGAGGAGGGCCTCGATGTCCCTCTCGGCCCCGAGGCCTGTCCCCCCCCCTTGAGCTTTTCGGGGTGATTAATTATCCCGGGTGAAGGTGGCCGAGGCTGGCAATCCGGGCTCCTTGGAGAGAGGCCTGCTGTTTAAACAACCGCCGCCGCCGCCGCCGGGTTGCGATTAAAGCCCACGGCAGGGTTGCCATCACAAAGTGGAAATAGCTATAGGAAACTTCTCAAATGGGGGGCGGCAGCGGTGGGGGGGACGTGGAGGAGATCGCAAAGGGGGTCCCCCTCCCTCCATGTTTGGAAAGGGGCTTCGACGGAGAGTCAGCAGCGAGCGCGCCGGCCTCGTGCGCCAGCTCTTTGGCCCTTGCGTTCGCACGCGCGTCTGGATGCTTTTGCACAAGCAACGTGCTGACTGAAACAACTAAACTGTAAACCTAAAACCAAATAACAAAAGAAACAGAAAGGTCTAGGAAAAAATTGCTAACAAAATAAAACATAATAATATGGGGAAAGATCCACAACAGATTTTGTACCCTTTTTGAGCATCCAGGATAAAGACCATGTTTATTATAAGCCTGGATTCATCCTATTTAAGATACTGGATGCCTCTTTGGTAATGGGATAATTATTCTGGGGTTATTATCACAGCTTTGCTTTGCCACCGAGGAAGACGTTATGTCAAAATGCATTTGGACGGGAAGATATTTCCTCTTTTCCATGCGCATTTGCACAGTGTATTGCATTGTTTAGGCACTGTCATTGCCCTATTCCCATTATTTTTATGTTTTATTTTGTCCACAATTTTTCCCTAACCCTTTCTGTTTCTTTTGTTGCTTTTGCACAAGGGCAGGACAAGGACACAGAGCAAGATTTTACCATTGCCTTCCTCAGACAGATAGGATTTCTCTGCGTGCAAACCCTGCTGCCTCCTTTAGTTCAAGCATCCCTTTTTATCCAACTGAATCTCAGGGCAATAAAGACCTTTGCAAACAAACAAACCATAGGACCATGTCCTTTTAGGACGTTTTCTCTCCTGCAAAGAAATGCTTCTATACGGTTCCCCCATCTTCCTCCTCCCTCCACTTTCTCCGAAAAGAGGATGAGATAAAAGATTTCTTCTTCTACCCGAATTCATTTAGCTTGGTCAGGATCCAGCATCTCTGCAAATGTAGATTCAAGCCATTAGTAAACTTCTGTTTAAACTGCAAGCTGCTTTGTGTTGTTTTTGGAGCCAGTCTCAGTTCTTAGGGATGCATAGAAACGTTTTTAACAGGTTTGATATTTTTGCAATTTAAATATGTTTCTTTCCTTAACAAAGGCCAAAGCCTTAGGAAACTTGCATTGCCCACAAGAGATACCCCAACAGCCATCAAAACTGACGCTGGACCCCATAATGCAGTCACAAATTTTAACCAAAATGCACAAAATTTATTTTCGGTGCCGTTGGCTGCAAGGCAAAGGCCGCATTGCAGCAATACTTGTATCAGACCGATTGGAAAGGTTTTGTTTTTTCCTTGCCTTCTTTTAGCTCCAAGTTTGTTCTGCCTTTTTTGGGGGGGTATAATCACAATACGGCTTCTGGACTTTGCCTTAAGGTTAATGGGGCTAACCCTGCATTTCTCCAAGGCAGAAGCTTTGACTCTGCAAAGCGATGAACGCCGAAGCTTAGAAGAGAGCCCTCAAATTATATTTGACGTACGTCTCGTAAAGTAAGATTCAGAAACCAATGAATATAAATACAGTTTCCAAAGAGACTTGTAAGCGATAAAAGTAAGGAGACTGCAGCAAACCTCAGGAACGGCTTCAGAAGGTAAAACAAATGCAATTGTTCTAAAAGATGACGGTTAGCGTCTTTTAAAACAATTGCACTTGGAACAATTGCCTTTATCGTCTTGATCTTTTTCTGTGGTTTGCTACAGTCTCCTTACTTTATCGCTTTCCTGGGGCAAACTGGGGGATTTCTTAACGTTTTATTTGTTGGGTTTATATCCCACATCTCTTCCATAATGGGGTGCAAAGTGGCACAACTGGCTGAATGGCGTCGGATGCGACGCAGCCATTTGCTCCTGATTATTTTTTTCTTTTCTATTTTCGTACACGGACAAAAAACAGCGGAAATTGGGGAGGGGGGGTTACAGCAAGGCGACAAATGAGAGACGGCGGTAATTGGGGTCTCCTACTATTTTTAGTCCTCTTTTTAGTGCTCAGAGTTTTCTGTCCAGATTTGGGAGATTAGCGTCCGTCCGACCGACCGACGTCCGCTCAGCGTTGCGTAAATATTTGCATGCGGAGCTAAGCTTCGCCGGCATTAAGCATTAACTCCGGAGTAGAATAGCGGCGTTTCACAACACAATGTCAATGACGGGGTGCCCTTGTGAAAAGGCGCAACGCAAAAACACAATGTGCGGCCGCGGTGCGCAAGATCGCCGTGTGTTCACTCCACTTCCGATCCTGCCGGGTCTCCAAGAAAGAGGAGTTCTTTAATAAGTTCTTAGAAAGCTGAAGTTGTTTCTCTTTCTAAAATTGTTTTAAATGTTGGGTTGTTTAATCTGCTTTTATTGTAAGACAGCTAGGACCTTATCACAGCAGACCAATTTGGATTGAATCTGAAATCCGACCCTGGAACTGTTTTCTGTGAATTCGGTTGTTACTGAATTCACTGAATTCTGGGGTGACTTTGGATTGGCTTCATAGGAGTTTATCACACGGGAGGAATTTCTCACAATTGGGAATGGAGCTAATTCGCAATTACGTGAATTCGGTCGTTTAGCGAATTTACGTGAAACCTGATTGCGTTCGGAATGCGTTCGGAATGACTTCCCATTTCCCGAAAATGACCCCCCGTTGCCCGAAATTGCATGAGATGCTTTAATATGAAATAACATGAAACCCCACGATCGCATTGGGATTGCCTTTGGATTATACCCCCAAATTCCGTCGTATGATAAACTCCATAGTAACAGCATTGATGTGCGATAATAGACCGGATGACCCTTCCAACACTAGGATTCATGTCTTTCCAAATTTTCCAGACCGGTCTAATGCCGCAACCCTTTAATACAGTTCCTTATGGGGTGGTGAACCCCAACCCAGTGTTTTTGGTTCCTAAGACCGTCGAGAAATGTGCGTTCCCCGACCCCTTAGGCGACCCCTGCGAAGGTCAATTCTCCCCATGGTTTCAAATGGGGAACCACAGCCCCACTGACTTGGGGGGCTACTGGCTGCTCAATGGGTTGAGCTACGGTTGAGTCGGTTGCGGACGATGGGATCCCGGCACATAGAGGTCTCGGGTGTGTCGGTCAGTCCCGACTAAAACTTGTAGTTGTGTGCCTTCAAGTCCTTTTTGGTGACCCTATCCTGGGTTTTTTTTGAGGCTGAGAGTGTGTGACTCATCCAAGATCTCCATGGAGTTGCCGTCCAGCGCTCAAACCACTATGCCACATTGCTGAGTAGTGAACCGACATATGGGTAAGCCCCACTGATCCCACAGGTCCACTCTAATGAGGATTGGCACCAAGGGGGAGGCAGCAATGCTAGGATGCGACGGTTGCAGCCGGATCAAGGAAAGGAACCGTGTGTCCGACGGGTTGGTGACGTCGGGTTTTTCCCCT
Organism: Urosaurus nigricauda; assembly: GCA_034509955.1. Classification (NCBI taxonomy): domain Eukaryota; kingdom Metazoa; phylum Chordata; class Lepidosauria; order Squamata; family Phrynosomatidae; genus Urosaurus; species Urosaurus nigricauda. Next base: position 33,478,024 of record JAOEGL010000007.1, on the reverse strand, counting down.
TCCTTCTGCCCCGTTGCAGGGTTCGCCTTCCCGGACTGGGCCTACAAGCCGGAGTCGAGCCCCGGGTCGCGCCAGATCCAGCTCTGGCACTTCATCCTGGAGCTGCTGCAGAAGGAGGAGTACCAGAACGTCATTGCCTGGCAAGGGGACTACGGGGAGTTCGTCATCAAGGACCCCGACGAAGTGGCCCGGCTCTGGGGCATCCGGAAGTGCAAGCCCCACATGAATTACGACAAGCTCAGCCGGGCCCTCAGGTGAAATTCGGGGCTGGGGCTGGGGGGCAACGAAACCATTGCAAAAATGGGGGGATGCATCTGGAGAATCACCCTGCAAAGGGACTAACCAAGGGGGGAAAAGAAGCCGGCGGCGTGAGCTTTCGTAGCCTTGAGCCCACTTCCTCAGATGCATGGAGTGGAGACCGATATGGGTCCGAATACCAAAAAAATGCAAAAGTTGTGGGTATGGAGATCGCTGCAGTGGCAAGTCAAGTTGTAATGTCTTTGTGGGACAAATGCAGGAGGAAGGATGTTGCCTAAAGCCGAGGAGAGTAGATAGCCATAGGAAAAAGGATTGGGAACCCAAAGGAAGTCCCGATGGTCAAGGGTCCGACAGACGCTGACCATAAAACTGTGCCGGAGGAGCCACAAAGGCCTAGGAGAGTGTTCTCTCTAGGAATCTCTAGGTCCTCCAGGGCAAATTTTGGTTAAAGTTGACCATAGAGTTGCGCTGGAGGACCTAGATATTCCTAGAGAGAACATATTCATCAAATTCTTTAATAATCAAATATCTAAACCACAAATATGGAGAGATGAGTGTAAGGTGTGTGTCATGATCTCGGCTCAATCCGCCGTTGATATATTCTGTAGATATATTCCATTTCTGCCTTTTCTGATTCCAATCTTCCTTTGGGAGCTTGGGAAAGTAACCTCAGGGACTACGCCTCCCAGAATCCCCCGACCAACCTAGCGATTCTGTGAGTCGTTGTTGTTGTTGTTGTTGCATGCCTTCGAGTCATTTCCGACTTATGGCGACCCATAGGCAAATCTATCGCGGGGTTTTCTAGGCAAGGTTTGTTCAGAGGCGGTTTGCTATTGCCTTCCTCTGAGGCTGAGAAAGTGTGACTTGCCCCAGGACGCCCGGCGGGTTTCCACGTCCGAGACATGTTTCGAACCCCAGTCTCCAGAGTTGTACTCCGATGCTCAAACCACTACTTCGTGCTACCACTGCAAAAAGGTAACAGCTCAGAAGTGCACAGATTAATAATAATGAATAATAATAATAAATAATTATTATTTACAATTATTATTTTCTGCTCCTTCTTCCCGAATCTTCCTCAATGCAAAGCTCACATTTATTATATTTATTTATACCCCGCTCTTCAGCCCTAAAGGCTATCAGAGAGGCTCACAATTATTAGATAGATTTAGATTGATTATGATCAACTGATCACACGTACTTACAATTATTATTTTCAATAATTAATAACAAATAAATACTATTATTATTATTTACAATTATTATTTTCTGCTCCTTCTTCCCGAATGCAATGGCAAAGCTCGCTGGCGCTTTGCGACCGCCCTTCCCACGAGGCAGCCTTCCTTCCCGGCGCGATTGATCGGCAGCAATATTTGTTATTGTTTATTAATTAACTGCCCTTCTCCAGCCGCCTGAGATTCCGACGCGCTAATTAATATTTATGAAGGGCTAAGCGCTATTGACGCTGGCGATGAACTCGGCCTGGGGACTCTCCTCTTTGCCTCCCAGTAAATAAATCCCGAAGGCTCCCCGGATTTCACCGGCTCCAAGCCTCCTCTTCTCCAAGAGATTGGTCTCTGGGCCACGGGTGTGAGTCATGCGCTGCTGTTCCTCAGATATGGGTGGACTGCAGCTCCCAGCAGCCTGGGAAACAAACCATCATCCCGGGATTAAAAGTAATCACGTTTCGGCTCACTTGGGGGTGCTCTTGGTTCGGAATGCAGTTCCCATATCTCAGCATTAGGAGGCGCTCATGTTGCAAGGGCCTCCTTTAGTGCAATTGGTGAGCTCTATTGATTTCACCAATTATTATTATTATTATTATTTTATTTATAAAGTGCTGTAAATTTACACAGCACTGTATGGAAGGGGCTTGTTATGGAATATATATTTGTTGTAAGTCGCCCCAATTGCATTGCGCAGAGAGGCTGGATCAAAATAAAATTATATTATTATTATTTTATTTTATTTTATTTATAAAGTGCTGTTAATTTACACAGCGCTGTATGGAATGGGCTTGTTATGGAATGTATATTTGTTGTAAGTTGCCCCAATTGCGTTGCGCAGAGGGGCTGGATAAAAATAAAATTATTATTATTATTATTATTATTATTAATTATTATTATTATTTAATTAAAAATAAAATAAATAAACCTGCCCACGGTGTACGTTTTAGAAAAAATAATTCAACATAATATATATTAAAACATATTACAGTTATATATATTACATATATTACATATTACATAATATATATTAAAACATATTAACATTTAAATAATAAAATATAAGCAAGCGACAAATAAAAATAAACCTAGGATAAGAGTAACTAAATCCTTTTTCATAACCCATCTTCTGTCAAAAGACCCAGCATGGTGCAGTGGTTTGAGTTCAGGACCAGGACTCCAAGAGACCAGGGTTCGAATCCCAGTGCAAGCCTCATTGGGTGACCTTGGTGCGAATCACATCCAACAGACATCCTCAGAATAAATCTTGCCAAGGAAGCCCAAGGAGAGCGTCCCCAGAAGTCATCCTTGACTTGAAAAGCACATAAAATGGAAAGAAAATGGATTTGTAGATGCTTCAGACGCTGTCGAACTACAAGTCCTGCCATCGTCGTCAATGGGGATGATGGGAATTATAGTCCAACAAACTCTGGATGCCTCCGGATCCTTTGCACTGTGCTCTTGCCACCCAAAAAGTCCTTTTGAATATTTATGATAGATAGATAGATAGATAGATAGATAGATCAGGCAAAGATTGCCCCGGATAAAAAGCGTTGCAGCATTTCCAAAAGTCAGGAATATGGGGGGAAAGGCAACCACAGAGGAGGAATATTTATTTAAAGCAGCTTCGAATCCATACAATACGATGTACGGGGAAGAACTCTTGCCAAGAAAACCCCACTAAAAGTTTGCTTTAGGGTCGCCATAATTCGGACATCGAAGGCGCCGGTGAATATTTGTGCACCGTCAAAAGTGACACAACCGCAGGGCTGGGATCCAGTGGATCAGATTCCAGCTACAGGAGATCCATTGAATCCATTGTTGGATTTAATATCCGTTTGCAATTCAAGGAAGGTGTTTCCTTGGAATCCAGCTGTCAAAGGAGGAGACCTGCTGGATTCCAAGGAAACATCTTCCTTTTATTGCAAACGGACATTGAATTTCCTTGACTTTGAGGATCTCCCGCTGACCGCTTGCAGATAGCCCTCTCTACCGTCTGGACTAAGGCCAGAAAGAGAAAAATGCAAGCCTGGGACTAACACCTTCCGTTTCTTTCTCCTGTTTGCCTGGTGAAAAAGAAGAAGAAGCCAGTGTGGCTTCGAAAGCTTGCAACATGTAGCTGTGCATTGGTTGTTATAGGGTTTGCTATATGGCATTTTGGTTTGTCCAATAATTCTTTGGATGTTGTTGGATTCCCTGAAATTCTTCCGTGACCAGGGATGCCAACTTTCCCTCCGGCCTCATTTTCCTGCTCCTCCGCCTGCCTCCTCCAGGTATTACTACAACAAGCGGATCCTGCACAAGACGAAGGGCAAGCGCTTCACCTACAAGTTCAACTTCAGCAAAGTGGTCCTGGTCAACTACCCGCTACTGGACATGGCGGCCAACTCCCCGTTTCTGCTGGCCCAGAACCCTTTCAACGGGGGCAACCACGGGGCCGATTGTGCCCCGCTCACCCCAGAGGTAGCGAAATATACCCCTTGGCATTTGGGGTGGGGGGTACGTTACGGGTTCAATAGGTCTAAGGGTAGGGGAAATATTTGCAAAGGGGTTGGAAAATATGTCTCACGAGCGCCAAAAACCCCCGAGAAGAATCCAGGACTGACGGTCCTTTTTGGAACGTATTCTCCATCAATTCCACACACATGGCACCTTGGCATAGGAAAATATTCCCTAAAAGGAGGCAGGATTTTCTATGCAAAAATATTACTTGTAGCACAGAAAACACTTATTTTCTATAGAAAATTCCTTTTTCAGTCCAAAGAGACTTGTGTGTGAATTTTGCACACAGCTGCGAATAGATTTTGGAAACGGCAAAGCTCTCCAAAACTTTCTTGCGGCTGAAATTAGTCCTTGCTTCCTTCCAGAAGAAAACGGGTAAAGAAAGTTTAGTCTGTTACTTATTCGCAGAAGCGTATGTTCTAGTCTGGTAGGTTTTCCAACTTTGGGTCTTTGGGACTTTAATCCCCCGAAACCTGTGTCCCCAGTTTGCAAACAGCCAGGGATTCTGGAAGCTGCGATCCAAAATATCTGGATGAGCCAAGTTCGAGACCTACCGTCACACTATGAAATCTGATGCAAGGGATCTGGGCTGGAAACCATTATGGGGTCAAAAACCAATAATGCACCAAGAAGCATATTATACTCCTGGAAGGAAGCACGGAGTAATAGTAGTACTTTTTTCCCGCTGCAAGAAAGCCTTTGAAAACAGTAGTTTTCTAAAACTATTTGCAGTTGTCTTAGGGAAAAGTCTTTCCCCAGTCAAACCGTAATTGTTTATTATTTCATTTTATTCCACTTTTCTCCCATGGCAAGATTCAAAGTGGCTTGGGATGGGGATTAAAATGCAAAGCCCCCGAAACAAAATGCATCAAGTAAAGAGGATTAAAAATAAAAGCTATCACATTAAAATCAAATCAAATAAAACGGAGATAGACACCTGCTGTTAGGGTCAGGAGGCAGAATGTGCAAAACCGGGTCCGTTCTTGGCGTGGAAACCCCTCGCCGTTTGGCCGACCGCGGCTGCGGTTCATCCGTTCCCTTCTTGTTTTCCTCCTTAGACCCTGCAAAGCCTCTTCTCCAACCCTCGTTTGGGGGACCCAGCCGCCCGCACCCCACTTTTTGAGCGCCAGACGGAGACGGAGAAGCTGCGCTTGGATGCGGCTTTCCCTTTCCTGGGATCAGGTGAGAAAACGACGGAGACCGTTCGGCACAAAAAGGCGGAGGCTGAAATTCCCTTGGGGACCCAAGCAGACTTAGGTCTGCAGGAAACGGACCCAAGCGGTTTTGCAACGTCCGTATTTCGCCAAGGGTTGCCCGGACATCACTATGGAAGGAAGCCAGCTGAGTGACCGCTGCCCCTCCGGACAATGGGACCCTCTGGCCAGCGTCCTTTTACGCATCTTTGCCATTCACTATCGGGGTCCTTAGCATTCCTGCTATAGAGCTAAGTGTTGTGCTGGAGAACCTAAAAGTTCCTAGAGAAAACCCTTCTCTGGGCATTTGTAGGTCCTCTATGGTCAGATTCTGGGAGATGTTGGCCATAGAGTTGCACTGGAGGACCTAGAGATCCCTAGAGAGTTTTATTTGTGTGTTTTATTTGTGTGTGTTTTTTCCCACATTCACAGGGGTCCTTCACCCCTAACCCTAACGAATGGGGAGGGACTACTGTACAAGGAATTTGGGGGTCCCAAAGCAGGGGTCGGAGGATGCATGTCCCATGGGCCACATGTGGCCTTTGTGCTTTCAAGTCGCTATGAGGTCTCCCTATGGGGTCCCTATGGGGACCCTACGGGGTCCCTAGTAGTGCCGTTCACCAACGTTTTTGGGGGGCCCTTGGGACCCAAGGCATGCACGCAAAGGGCAAGATCCCGTTCATACGGTTCACCCCTCTTCCCTTCTCTCCCCCCGCAGGTGTTGCCGGCTACACGAAGCCCCCCGGTTTGCTGACCCCCTACGGCCGGAACGCCTCCTTCCCCGACTACCCCTGGAATTTCAACCCGTACCTCTCCAGCACTTTCCCCCTGAGCAACGCCAAGCTCCCCGCCTCCCTCTATTCCCCCCATTTCTACCCCAACCCCCTTTCCGGCTCCCTGGCCCAGCTCCCGGCCCCCCTCTCCCTCCTGCCCGCGGAGACCGTCGAGAGGGCCGCGGCCCTGGGTTCGGGCTCCGTCCCCCGCCTCTGCCTGCCGCCCCACGCGGGCGCCGTGCCCTCCCGGGGGGACGGGAACGGGACGGGCCACCGCGAGAAGGAATTGCCGGGGGTCCGGCCACAGAGCCCTTCCGGGGGACGGGGGTCCAAAGAGGACCCCGCCTCCGATTCGGAGCTGGAGATCACCGACCTGAGCGAGTGCAGTTCGGAGAACGAAGGGTGCGATTTCAGCCCCGAGAGCCTGGAGGCGCTAGAGAGCCAGGTGCAGAGCTACAAGCGGCTGGAGGCCGAGCGGCCGGCCGGAGAGTCCCCCGTCCGGCCGGAGAAAGAGGCCGCGGCCGCCACCGGGGTCATCCTCGGCACCGCCAAGGAAGGGAAGAGCCTCCCGGGCAGCTGAATATCTCCCCAAAACCACCGCAAGCTCGGCCGGCCGTCCCCTTTCGCTCCCCATCGGTAGCCAGATTCTTACGAGAATTTAAGCAAAACCAGAAGGAAAGCTCCAACCGTCTTTGTTCGATGTCTCTATTTTTATAGGAAAGTTTTATTCACTGACTGTACCAAGCCTAATCCTCCCCGTTCCTTCGGCTGTCCACTCCGTAGGCTGGGATCCTGCCTCCCGTCCCCACCGCAAAACGCATCTCTGGGGCACAAATGCGGGGAAGGGTCTCCCTCCGTATTCCTTCCATCCGTGGCACGGGTTTGGAAAGAATTAGGGGACTTCGAGCAGCGGTTCCCAAACTTTGGTCCTCTCGATGTTGCGGACCTCGGTTCCCAGAATTCCCGACCGTGGACCAAGCCGGCTGGGGCTTCTGGGAGATGATGCCCGCAATACTTGGAGCAGCAACGTTTGGGAGCCGCTGACTTAAAGAGAACGGCAAATACCTCTTTCCATGATTTGTTGAGCGGATAAAAGCCAAACCGTACACGTATAATTCAAAGACAGATCCGTGCCAGTCTGAATGCAAACGTAAAAATGCTTCTAAAGCGCATTGAAATACTCCAAAAAAGCGGTCTAAAAGACAATTTGCAAGCCTAGAGGCGTTGCAATTGCAAATAAAGCCGTCGCAAAACAGAATGCAGGAAAGAGGCGGATAAACTGTTCTATTGGGGGGACTCTGGATGTTACAGGATCAACCTTTTGGTCTTTGGGGCCAATGTCTAGTCCCATTAAAGGGCCCTTTACAACCAGCAAACCCCAAAAGAGTTGTGTTGGCATCCCACGGAGAGGAAGGCGCCCCAAGATTACCCTCCCTTCGCCCCCCAATTTTTCAAAGTGCAATATTGTCTTGTCATGCTCTGGTGTGACCCTCCCCTTCTGTATAAAAAAGACCCCCTCTTTCCGCCCCACACTTTTCGGACCCCCTCTTTGTGCTTGTGTCTCCGTGTTTTAAAAAGACGACGAAGAAAACTGTTATTTGTGTGGTCGATATATGAAGACGCTGTTTTAACGCCAGGCCCTTAATTTAATTTATTTATTATTTATTTTACTCTTTTTGGTAAATATTGTATTAATTTATGAAGTGTAAAGAAACAAAAACAAAAAAATAGGATGGGAAAAGAAAAAATATTATGCCCGGCAGATCGCACGGATCTCGCTGGCTTCTAAAGCAATAAAATATCTATTCGTCTTTGGGTCTCCTCGAAGGTTAAAAAATGTGTACGAATGGTTGTACCGTGGGTCTCTCTGGGTCCGGATTTGGTAAAACTTGGGGTCGTTTCCCCCAATTTTAACTTTACGGGGATATATAAAGGACTTGCAACAAAACGCTGCAGGACGTCGGAAGGCTTTTGCAAAGTTCGAGCCACTAAATCTCCCCGTTTTCCTACCTCTTCCCATTTTGTTCCGACGCTCAGTCCTTTGCAAATGGGGCTTTGTCCATTTCGGAAGCGGGAAGCATCAAGGATACGGACAAACGGGAACGTATACGGAGCCGGGCGTCTACACCGTAGAGTCAATGCAGTTTGACACCACTTTAAAAGTGCTGTTGCTCCATCCCGGGATTTTGTCACTTGGAAAGGTCTTTAGGCTTCTCTTTGGTGCCTCACCAAAGTACAAATCCCAGGATTTTGTAGGATGGAGCCGGGGCAGCTCAAGTGGTGCCAATCTGCATTATTTCTACAGTGCAGATGCACCCGAAGACAATCCAGTGAAAGCCAGCATCACATAATGGTTTGAGCGTTGGACTCTATAAGAGACCAAGGTTCAGTTTCCGGCTCGGCCATGAAATCCTCTTGGGCGAGTCACACTCTCTCAGCCTCAGGGGAAGGCAAGGGCAAACCTCCCCAGAACAAATACCACCCCAATAGAGTCCCAGGGAGGGAGCTCTACAAACGCCTTCCTTTCGGGCAGCTTGGCTTTGACTTAGGGTGACCCCATGAAAGTGGTTTGAGCCTTGGACTATGACTTTGGGGAGCGGGGTTGGATTCCCAGTTCAGCCATGGAAACCCAGTGAGTGGCGTTGGGAAAGTCACACTCTCTCGGCCTCAAGGGAAGGCAAAGGCAGACCTCCTCTGGAGAAATCTTGTAAGAAAATCCCAGGATAGGTTCACCACAACTTAAAAGGCACACAACACACAAGTGTGATCGTCCCAGTTTGGCCACTTCAGGGAGAGTTTCGGCATCATCTGCTCTTCCATCTATTCATTTGCCATAGATACTCAACTAGGAGTCGGAAGAATTTATGCCCCAAAATTGGCAATAAAATCCTGGGTCAATTTATTATATGCAGGTCAATACAGTAATACAGTGGGCCTCCTTATCCACAGATTTTTAAAACCCACAGATTCAAGCCTCCGTGGCTTAACAAATTCCAAATAGCAAACCTTGATTTTGCCCTTTTATATAAGGGGCACCATTTTACAATATCATTGTCTTTAACGGCATTTGAGCATCCAGTCCTGGAACCAAGCCCCATTATAAAAAAATGACCCACTGTGCTGCTTAGAAAGGGCACACCATAGTAATATTATTATTATTATTATTATTAATAATAATAGCCATTGTATTTAATGGGACATGAGCATCCACGGATTTTGCTATCCACAAAGGGGCCCTGGAACCAAGCCCCATTATATAAAAAGGACCCACTGTGATGCTTAGAAAGGCGTTCCCCGCTTTACATCCTTTATTACGTGCCCTAAGTTTTACCCTCGACGTATCTTAAATTAAATGCCATGATTTTGGCCCTAAGACCTTCCCTTCGACTTATACGTATCTACAATAACCCCCTTCAATCCTCCTTTTGTGGAGTGGGTGAGTCCATATTGCAAAAGCAACAGCAAGTACGTTTCTACATATAATTTCTCTATTTCTATATACGCTTCACTCCTCCCTTCCGGGTGCTAAGGGGAAAACACAAGGATCCGACCGAGTGAATGCAAGGAAACATTTCATTTCGGAAGCGAGGCAATAAAACACCAAGATGGAAGAAGTCTTGGCAAGTGAAACATAAGAAAGACATTAAAATTGGGAAAGCAAAGAACACTCCAACCACAAAGGGACCAAGAGCTGTGATTAATACAGGTTTTAATTTGGCATCTTTTACAGGAGTTATCTCTCTCGCTCCCTCCATCCACGTACCTTTTACCTCTTTGCAACATACAACAAAACTCTCAGGGTCCCTTTTACAAACAAAGGAGAGAAGATGGGGCCACGATCCATAGACGAGGAATGACTTCGTTCTTCTCTTCTGCCCAGTTTCTTCTCTTCCTTCCCAGAAACATACAGACCGAGAACCCAACCGACCCCAAATTCACCGGTCCCCCTTCCTTCCGATTTCTATTTTTGCAACAGTCCCGACCGAGAAACGCACAAGGACGGAAGGCAACCCCACTCCGGTTTCACTTCTGAACCGAAACCCCAAAACGGTAAGACGTCACACGGAGGCAAATCTAGTTCTGACCCCTTTGGAGACCGTTCTCAAGATACGTTTGCCATGCATTGGTCTACCTTTCGCACAACCCAAAAAAGGGATAAGGTTCGAGGTGAGTTTAAAATGGCAAAACAGCCTCCCAAAGACCCATTTAGCCGTTGAGAAAGTGCTCTCCTGGATAAGAGATTTAGCCTAAAGCATGCACAAGACCAACGCAGAATTGCAAATAATACATCCAATAAGTATAAACCAAAGTAGAAATGATGGGGGTACATCTTATGTTGCCTGAGCCAGTATTTTTTAAAAAATTATTAAGAAACAGTCAAGTATATAATGCACTTTTGTGTAACACACGTAAGATTTTTCTATCATTTTTTGGAATGAGCCGTTTAAGAGGTATCTGGTGTTGCAGTTCGGAAGCTGGAAGAAACCCACCGTCTCCTCCTTGGAAAGTTCGGAAGCGAAGCAGGAGCGAATCAAGAAAGCCCCGATCACGGTTTTAAAAACCTGGGAGCATTTTTTCCCTCGTTGCAGAAAAGCATCGAGGGGGGAAAAAATGCACGCATCAGTGCAATGCGTATTTAGCACCATCGAGTGAGCGGAAAGATTTCAGCAAACCAAAGCTTATTTTGCAATCTCAGGACTTTCAAAAGCAGGCTAGAACTTGGGATAAAAGGGTGGAAGAGGAAGATTATGGTGCATCCAAACCATCTCCAAAGCCTGGCCTAGAGATAAACTAAGAGGAAAGCCTGACTTCTGCATGCAAACCCACCGGAGACCCCCCCAAAAAGCCAAAAATGCCCTTGGCACTTTGCAGAAATTGGGCAGGCAAACTTGAGAAAGTCCTCTCCAAACAGTGGTCCTCCGACACGGTGGACTACAACTCCCAGAATCCCTGAGCGCCAGCCATGCTGACGGAGACTTCTGGGAGCCGAAGTCCAAAACGTCCGGAGAGTTGGAGAACTAGCCTTTCAATGCAAAGGAGCGACTATAAAAGACACCAGAAACTGTGAAAAATAGGAATGATATTTGTTTTTCTTCCTTCTCCTCTTCCCTTTTGAAGTTCCGTATTGCTTAATTCGGAATTATTATTATTTAATTGTGGCTTTAAAAAACAACAAGGACAAGCCACCCCTTTCTGGCTGTGGCTGCGTTTGGGAGAGATTATTATAATATATATATACGATATGTATCTATCTATCCATAATACTGGCAAAGGCAAGGCAAGGGTTGGGTAAAGTCTCACTTTTCCACCTCTGAATATACAATTCATGTTCTTTGTACAGCAACAGACAAAACAATTCGGAAAACAAATATATATATATATACCCCTAACTAAAAAGCGCTTGGTTTTATAGCCTCGGCTGGTGGCATCCAGACCACTCCCTTATATTCGTGGTGTGTTTGTGCATATATAATATTTATAAGTATGTGTATATAAAATATCCCAGCAAAATACGAGTTTCCTTATTACAAATGCAAGCACGTCGCCGACAAAAATAGAAAGGCACTTGGGAAGAAGTAGAACGTGTGCAACTACTACCGAGTTGCTCCGTCTCCGAAGACGCTGGTGCGAATCCAGACCTGCCCGCTTTCCCTACTGACCTCTTGGGGTCAACCTGACCTCCCTGAACTCTTCCGAATTGCCCCTCCCCCTCTCTTTCTGCCCCAATCCAACCACAGCAAGGTCAGGGGTGCCACTACATCTCCCATCATCCCCACCAAGCAGGGGCAATGGTCAGGGACGGTGGGAGTTGTAGTCCAAGGAGGCTCCGCCATCACCACTACCTTTCCAGTAATGCACACCTGGTCTGGTCCCAATGCAACTGGATTCGGGAGGAGGAAATGCGCATGAAACGCAACCTCCTCCAGGATGGACCTGCTCCAAACCAGCTGAAACCAAAAGTGTCCAAAAACCAGACTGCAGAACCAAGCAGAGGGTGAGAGTCCGAGCCGTTGCTGGACCGCAACTCCCAGAATCCCTCACCGACGGCTGCAAGGGCAGATGGGAGCCGCAGTGCAACACGTTCTAGACCAGGCGTTGGAGCACTGTGGTCCATTGTGCCGCACTGCAGCCTCCAGCATCCCCGTCCAGCACAACCAACGGCGAGGAACGATGGGAGCTGCAATCCAACGAAAGATCTGAACGGTTCCTACCTGCGCTGTAGGACAAACCCAGGTCTGGTGACAGCTCTCTGCCAGAGAGAAGAGGAAGCCAAGGCACGCGTTCGAAACGCTGCGGCTGGCGTCGTCCTGGCTCCATCTGCTGCCCATGTTTTACACAACAGCAGCATCTCAAAGGAGGAGGAGAAGCAGCAGCAAAACGGCTGGATTTCAAAGTTTAAAGTGGGACACCTGGCCACTTTCCTTCCTAACCTGATGGGGTTTTATGTGCCACACCTGCCCCAGATCGAGGCTTTCAGGAGGAAGAAGGGCCTTGGTTAGAAATCAGGGAAAAGGGAGATGTGGGTTTCGGTGGTTTGGTGCAAAGACTGGTTCGTCTCACCCCAAGAAGAGCGGGATTTCTGAGCACTTTTATAAGCAAAGCAGAGGGAAAGAGAGAAGGAAGAAGGGAGGAGAGAGGAAAAGTGGGTTGCAAGGGCCCTTTAACGGCTGGAGTTTGCCAATGGGAGAAAGAAAGAAAGAAAGAAAGAAAGAAAGAAAAGAAAAAGGTAGGAAAGAGAGAGGGAGTGAGAAAGGGAACAAAAGGAAGGGAGGAAGAAAGAAAAGAAAAAGGAAGGAAAATAGAGAACAAAAGGAAGTGAGGAATGAATAAAGGAATAAAAGAAAAAGGAAGGAAAGAGGGAGGGAGGATCTGGTATGAAATCCCAGGCTGCATCCACACTGGGGAAATAACCTGGTTTGGCACTGCTTTAATTGCCTTGGTTCAAGGCTATGGGATTCTGGGAGCTGGAATCTGTTGTGGGGCCTTCCTTCCTTAAGCTCCACTCCGCTCTGGGCCCACAACAAACTCCAACTCTCAGAATCCCATAGCCTTGAGCCAAGGCAATTAAAGCGGTGCCAAACTGGGTTATTTTCCCAGTATGGATGCAGCCCCATGAATTGCCAAGGTCCAAGTAGGGCATTGGCTGGCCTGAAAAGAGCCCCTTTTCTCTCCATCCTTGCAAAAGACATTGCCAACAAAAATGGTTGCGGTGGGCAAAGGGGCGTCCGGAAGGAGAAGGTGCCCACCCTTATTACCAATCCCACTAAAAAGGTACCCCAAAGGATCCAACCAGGAACCCCGCAGTTTCCTTGAGCATCACCAGAAACGTTGGACATTTCTCTTTTCCCACCTTTCCCGCATTTCCAGAGCTTGGGAAAGCTCCCTGTTGGGACTACAACTCCCAGGACCCTGAGATTTTAGACGCTGGGAGTCCAAATGAGTATCTTTCACGGGGGCTCTCTCTTCTTCTCTGGACACATCTGCCAAACCTGTCCTCCTCCTCTTCTTCACCTTCCCTCTTCTACCTTTTCTCGGGCAACTCGCCTTTCCTTAGCTTGGGAGACAAAGATCTCCCTTGGATCACCATGACCCAGAATTTGGGGATTTTGTGAGGTGTGTGTACGTTGGCGGTGGTCACAGGGCGTTCAATGGTTAAAGGAGACCCACCCCAGCAAAAGATGGATCTCACTCAAGTGCATAAGTGCAAATGCGGGTGTGAGCCGGATTGGTGTCGGAACAAACATTTAAGAGAAAACGCTGCACCACAAAACGTGCAACCGGAAGACGGATAGTCAACGGTGGCCCCATAAAGGAGGCAGAAAAGGGCATTGTGTTACAAGGAGAAGAGAAGGTTCTTGGGAGAGGCAGATGGGGAAAGGAAGGAGAAAAGAAAAGGCCAGAGGAAGGAAACAGGAGTCTTAGAGACGAAAATGCAAAGCCCGGTTTGGCTCAGAGAATTGGGTTCTTCTTCCTCCGGGAATCTCCGCTTTCATTGCAATTCTGGCTCCTCTGCTTCTCAGGAAGAGCAGCCGGAGAAGAAGACAAAGAGCAAAAGGAAATCGCTTTGGGCAAGCTATGCCCCCGGACCTGAGGCTGAACCCAATGGGGCAGAGGAGACGGTGGTCCCCTGCCCCTTTGCCAACCCTCCCAGAGGACATGGGCTGGGGTCCCCCTTCTGCGGCCTTCGCTCGGACCTCAATCCGGCCTGGACGCTCGGACACCCACTACCCAGACTTGCCTCTTTATCCACCAGAAAACTGTCACCAGAACTGATCCTTTCGGGGGGAGAAAAAGGGGGAAACCTGCCTCTCTTTGGGACCAACTAACCTCACAGCTACCAAAAAAGCTTGCCTCTCTTTGCCCTGATGAAACAGCCCTCCCTGGCCTTTTGGGAAGGCTATGGGTGCATCTGCATGGAAGAAATAATGCACTTTGACGCCACTCTTAAGTGCTGTAGCTCCATTTACAGAACCCTAGGATCTATAGTTTTGCAAGCCGTCTCTGCCAAAGAGGTCTGGTGCCTCCCCAAACTCCAGATCCCAGGACTTTGTAGGACGGACGGAGCCGCGGCTGTTAAAAGTGGCATCGTTTCTACAGCGCAGATGCTCCCTATATAACACTTGACCTAAAAATATATATATAAGCAGCTCCTCGACTTTTAAATATATATTCCCACTATAGTGTGGTTCAGGCAGTATATATAAATACATCATCTATAATCCCCAAATCTTTCCCTCCGTTGCAAGTCTCCTATACAAAGTTATAAAAAAAGCAACCCGGGTCCCATTTGGTTGGTGAGGCTGGGAAGAAGGAACCGCCGGGAAGAGCGAGAGCAATCCCTCCACGTTCAGGACAGGCCTAGAAAAGGAGAAAAAGATTGACACGGAAAGGCACGAGACCAACCGCGCATGCCCATCTCTTTCCCATACATACACACCCATAATCCCCAAGGCCCATCTGACGGCTGGGATCTTGCAACTAAACCTTCTGTGCAAAACCATTCCACCGGTGCAGCTCCGCATCTCCCCAAAACAGGCAGCTCTCAAGGCCCCGATTGTGGGGGGAGGCGTTGCCGTATAGTGACCCCGGAGGGCAATATAACAGGACCCCGTCCTTCCCAAACGAGAATCATCTCTCCTCCTAAGACATTTGCTTTCTGGCCCCAAATTTCTAGCATTGCAGGAAGGTCAGGAACTGAGCATTTGGAAACACAGCTTAAAGGCCGTCCAGAAGCAAAGGGGCCAGACGGCATTTTCAAGAGACTGAAAACACAGCAAATCCGAACCCTTTACTTGGGTAACCGGATCTGCAGCATCTTGCAACGCTAGGAATGGGGGGACGGAAGGGGCATTTCGCTTGGGGCAAAATTCCTGTTGCTGATAAACCGTAACCCCACAGCGACATCCCGCTTTGGCCATGAAGTCCCATGCGTCTTCTGTGCGTTCCCTCCGTTACCTTCCCTGCGCGGCCGTCCTCATGTGAAACTGGACTGCTGGGAAGAGGTCAGTTTCCCCATCAGCTGCTGCAGGCGCCAATAATCCGCTTCGATGTCCTGGCGGCAGAGACAAAAACACAGAAGGAAGAACCTTCAACGGAGGGAGATATTATTAATATTATTACCTGGTCGGGGCAGAGGTGGTTGTGGTAACTGAGTCGTTGCAGGAGCGTAATGCCCATCATCCTTCAAACTGAACTTGCCACCCATCACCAGACCCACAAGTTTTGCATTCCTGTCCCTAGACACAAACACAACCCTCATCTCTCTCTCGAAGTCGCATGGCTGCTGCTCTTTGAACCAGCAAACGTTTCCAAATGGTCTTCAAGGGTAGCTCTACGTAGAGCGCATTGCGGTAAACCAAACAAGGGGCAACCTGTATGCGAAAATGGCCACACGTGCCTCTCCGCCAAACTAGACGTTTCCAATATATATATATATATGTTTGTTTGTTTGTTTGTTTGCCCTTTGACATCTACGAGAATTTTTCTTAACAAACCACCAACGTGGGCGTTCGGAATCTGGTTCCGAGTGGAGCCGAACGTGGCAGAAAGGCTCCGTTCGGAGCGTGCGATTTGGCGAGACTCGACAAGCTCTTCCTCACCTTCAGGCCCTGAATGGCGTCTTCCAGGAGGCGCAAGTGATGCTTGACCCCGTCGGTCTGTTGGTGGGACAGAATAAGCGGGGCAAGGTGGCCGTCTTTATCCGGGTGCTCCGAAGCCCAGGGGGGCTCTGGCGGGCCGTTGGGGGTCCCTCCTGCAAAAGGCAAAGACTTTGGGGGTTCGTTAAACCTCATTTGCCAACGGATTCGTCACTCGTTCTATTGGGTAATTAATTACAGCCCCAGATTAGTTACGTATCCAAGTCCCTGACAGCAGAGCCCCTTTTTGCAAACACTTATTTGAACGCCGAGACCCACTTTTCCCCCTCATTTATCTACCTGGTTAGCAGCATTGGCTAAGATGGGGAAGGAAGGAAGGATGGAGAAACACAGATTTATGGTCTCAGGTTGGAGGAGTTCATGCAACAATACAGTAATGCATTGAAGAATGCATTAAACTATGCAACCAAGTTCGAACTGGGAAAGAGTACCGCTATGCATGCTTACGCGGCTGCCCTTTCTGAGCATGCATGAAAAGCAACATAAATAGAAAAGGAAAAAGCAGACAAGCCTGCCTTTCCAGCAAACCCGGCACGTAATAAAAATGCAATCCAAAACATATGTTTGGAAATCCTTAAAAAACGGAGGCTGGTGAAAGAAGAATTTATTTGATGGATGCATTTTGGAATATGCCTTCCAGTTGACCCTAGAAAGTCCAAAGTGTTTTCCTTTACTTATACAAGGTTAACCCGGTCCTATTTTTCCGTATCATGTGCACATAATGTTAATTTTGAGTAAAAGGTTTGCCAAAACGTGTTGGACTGCTCTTCATTTTTGTAGAGGAGGAACCTAACCATACTCTCCCCATGCTGCTGCTATTATTATTATTATTATTATTATTATTATTAATTTCGTATCTATGGTATCTATCTATGGTATCTATGGTATTATAAAAAAATAAAAAATAAATCTTCCTCCCAGAAAGGGACCCAAGGTGGGCTCACAAGATAAAAATATCTAAAAACAATTAAAATAATCCAGTTAAATATATATATATAATTACATTATAATTTATATAAAAATATATTCTTTTACATTATATATATATATATATATATATATATATATATTATTTTAGATTAAAAATATAAAAATACATTAAAAACATACAAAAGTTGAGAACTAAAGCACATGCACCCATAGAATTTTAATTTTTTAATTTAAATTTTTAATGTTAATTTTTAAAAAATTTTTTTAATTTTATAAAGGCTTCCTGAATAAAAATGTTTTTACTTGATGGTGAAAGGGAAGCAAGGAGAGGGCCAGCCTTTGGAGCTCTGCCTTTGGGACCAAATTCGGAAGAAGTCCCATCCAGGTGTGTTTTGACCCCCGCATGCCCACCTGGCCTCCCTTGCCCACCTTTGTGCCTCCGCTCGCTGCTCCCGCCCTCCGTCTCGGCGGCGCGTCCTCCGTCCCACTCCTCTTCCTCCTCCTCCTCCTGCCCCGGTTGCGGGGTCCCGTTCTCCGGGGGTCCCTCCGTCTGCTCCGCCGGAAAGGCCCCGTCCCCTTCCTCCGATATCCGCAACAGCCTCTTCAACGCCAAGACTGCAGAGAGAGAGAAAGCGTTTCCTTAAGATGGTTGCCCTGGCATCCTTGGCACAGGGATGGGAAGACCCTTGGTTGACCGCCAAGGACGGGGGTTGCCCACCTCTGTCCTGAGCGGCCGCGGCCAGCACCCCTTGACCTCCGGGCCGGGGCTTGTAGAGGGTCAGTATGTCCGCCAGGAACTCCTCCATCGCTTTGCCCAGCTTGGGTTCGCCGACAGGGCTGCGTTCCTCGAACTCGGCTCCTTCCAGGGAGTCTTTTTCCCGTTCTGGAGCGGTAAAAAAGGCTAATCGGCATTCTGCCCCTCTCCAAGTCATTCGCCCTCCCCAAAAAGTCTCCCACGGCAAGGACCTCAAGGAGAGCCCAAGGTTCAAGTCAAGGCTCAGGTCGGCGGTCAGCGGCCGCAAACTCACCTTCCGACTGCAGCGCCTCCTTCAGGGAGCCGCCGTTTTCCGTCCCGCCAAGAAGACCCTCGGAGTAGCTGCTGAGAAAAGAACCACGTTTGCAAGCTGCCCGCGGCCAACGTCCGGCTGGTCACCGGTACCAGGTCCAGACCTCGGAGAATGAGGTCCCCTGCTGGCCCGGATTCCTGGGTTGGCTTGCAAACTCTCCATTTCCCATGCCACTTGCGGTTTCCAAACTGGCACCTCTTGGCAAGAGTCTGGAGGAACTATAGCAGCCAATGCATCCTTTCCAGAAGGTCTTTGCCCAGAATAGACCACCTTTTAGGGTGAGCCCTTTACAAACCTTCTATAGGATCCCTAGATTTTGGGGGCAAGGTTTTTAACCAGTAGTTTTTAACCCATGCATTCATGTATTAGCAGCAGGTTGGGCTAGCTTGTCTTTATCATCATCATCACCATCATTATATTTATATATCCCATATATTATATTTACATCTTATATATTACAGTAGAGTCTTGATTATCCAACTTTCGGTTATCCAATATTCCGGATTATCCAACGTCGCGGCTGCTGTGATTTCTTTAAATTTTCTGTGATTTCTTTAAATTTTCTGTGATTTCTTTAAATTTTCAGAGGACTGAACTGTTCATACTGTACATCGCAATACTGATCAGTGATTTCTTTACATTTACTTTTACTGTTATTGCAATAAAACTTCAATACATTTGCAATTCATAGTGATTTCAAGGCTTTTCTTGGACCTTCCGGATTAGCCGACATTTTCGGTTATCCAACTATCAGCCGGTCCAGTTTATGTTGGATAATCGAGACTCTACTGTATATTATATTTATAAAATAATAAAAATAAAATATCCTGCCCTTCTCCCAAAATTGAGAATCAGGGCACCTTACAATATTAAAAACACACACACACAGTACAATCAAAGAATACAAAAATAGTCCATTAAAGCAGAATTAAATTACTACAATATTAAAACAATACAATATATTTAGGGTTTCATTCAATTCATCTATACTTCTACAGGCGTTTTGAACTCCTCCCAAAGACATCTGCCTTCCTCCATCCTCATCGTCCACAATCATTTATAAAGTACCAGTGACGTATAGTGTTCTAGTTGGACTGCATCTCCCAGCATTCCTCACCCTCGGAGAGGTCTGCTGGGATTTGGAGTCGAATGCCGCTCGAAGGCTGCAGGATTTCCCCTCCGACTTAATATAAAAGAATTCAAAATCCACCCCAAAGTTTGCCATCTTTGGGGTGGGTTTTGTCCAACGTAAACTTTAATCCCCAGCAGACCTCTCCGTCGCCACATCCGAGGGTCAGGAACGCTGGGAGATGTAGTGCAACAAAGGTTTGTAGGGCTGCATGACACAAACTATGCATTGCAGAGTCTTCCTCCGCATTGCTAGGAGACCTTTTGGGCTGATGGTGACGCCCGAAAAAACCTTTGCAAAGAGTCCTTGCACATTTTGGGGAAAAGTTACCTATTATTATTATTGGACTATACCTCCCTAGACCCACCCAAAGCCCTCCTGGCTGCAGGATTTGGGGAGCTGTAGTCCAAAACCTTTTCCGCAGCGCTCTTGTTCCTTCCAGCCTCGGCGGCTTTATGCCCATTTCTCCCCAATAAACCCCACACTTACTAGCTGGGGCTCGGGGGCGAAGTCCGGTTCGGGACCGACAGCCGAGGTTTCGGGCGGTTGGACCGGGGCAGTTTCAAAGAGCCGGCCGTCTCGCTGATCATGCTGCACCAGCTAAGGATGGGGCAAAAGGACAGAAGGAGCAGTCAGAGCCGAGTTCAAGTCTAGGAAAAGCCACCACAAGTTTCTTAAGCAACTTTCCAGGAATGCCGTATCTTTCCGCATGGCAGAACGGGGGTCAGATAAGATGGCCCTTGGGGTCCCTTACAACTCTAAGGCTGCGTCCACACTGGAGAAATAACCCGGTTTGGCACCGCTTTAAGTGCCCTGGCTCAAGGCTATGGAATTCTGGGAGATGGAGTTTGTTGCGGGGTGCAGAGCGGAGCCACCCCAATGTCTTACTTCTTCCTCTCCGAAACGGTCTGGGCCACCAACTCATAGATCTGGGCTCCGTTTTCCCAGCTGAAGATCACATAGAAGGCCTTGATATCTAAGAGGAAAGAGAGGACGGTGACCCTTGCAAAGTCCAGTACCCCAAAAGACCCCCATGAACCCCCCAAAAACTCTCCTTAATAACCAGCAGAGCCTTGGAAAACGACTGTATATACTCAGGTATAAGTCTATAAGTCAAAAAACCCACCCAGAGTCAATCTATCCAAGGGTCAATGTTAATTCTGTACTTTAACTTATGAATAAAGGAACCAGCTGCCAGTGAAAGGCAAGAATGCTATCTGTCCTGGAAAAATTGAGCCCATTCTACTCTCCCATCCATCTAATAATAATAATAATAATAATAATAATAATAATAATATAATAATAATAATAATAATAATAATAATATAGCCTCCCCAATCACTAGGAATCACTAGACTTTTGGGGAGCATATAAAGTGATGCCCGTTGGAATTTTGTAAGTTCTTTGGCATTATTTTCCTTGGCTTCATCCTTTCAATCCTTCGCTACATGCCCCTAGATGTCTACCCTTGCCTTATCCTTGGGTCATATCAAAATCCATAATATTGATCCCAAGACTTGCCTTCGACTTATAAATGAGGTCGACTTATAGTCGAGTATATGTACAGCGCACCCGCACCGTACGCTGGCTCTCCATATGCGGACTTGAGGTCACGCGGATGGCGAGCCCTAATACGGTGAATGGGGTGCGCACCCGCGGCACATGATGCGCCGAGCGCTGCAGGGGCGCATCCCATTCAAATGAATGGGGCTTGATCACACATGGGATCTGTCTTACGTGGAGGGGGGTCTGGAATGGATTCCCCGCATAAGGCAAAGGCGCACTGTATGGTCATTTTGGGGGACTCTTTGTCTCCCCAAACCCTCCTCGTCTTTCACTTTTCTCCTCCGTTCGGCTTCTTTCTCTCTCCCCCCCCCCCAGCGTCCCCCCCGGTCACCTGTGGCCACCTCGCGGATCATGGCCGAATTGAGCTTGATGATGGGGCTGAGCATCTGCTTCCCGTCGGGGGTCGGGGTGATGGTTCGGCTGTGGCATTTGAGCACCAGGCGGTCCTCCTGCTTCTGGAGAAGGACCAAGATGTCGTCCAGCAGCAGGACATGGACATCTGGAAGAAGGGACACAGACGGAAGGGGTCAAGGAGACAGAAAAGGACAAAGCAAAGGGGTCCGTTTAGGATGCCCAGATTGGCAGCGACCTTCAGAAGCTCAGCTTGCAAGCCAAGATGCCTCGGATGGCGTCAGACCCCCCCCCCCCCCGAAAAAAAGTGCCACCATTAACACCAGGAACCCGGCACACTCCTCTCCTGACCCAACATTTAATCCCACCCAAAGACCAGGGTTGCAAAAGGGGAAAGGGATCAAGGCTGGGCACTTGGCAGGGTCGACTGACCGATGGATTTGTCCTTGGTGAGACGCCAGGTCAAGGGTCCTTCACAGACCAGGTTCTTCTTGGTGATGTCCGTGTTCTGCGGGTGGAAGGAAAGAAGGAAGGAAGAAAGGAAGGAAGGAAGGAAGGAAGGAAGGAAGGAAAGAGGGAAGGAAGGAAGGAAGGAAGGAAGGAGAGATGAGATGGTGGGCTCTTGCATAAACTAACACTTCGCAGGAGTTGGAACTGGGGATCATCCAGATACTCTGGATTTTGCTCAGTTATGGAACGGACTGCCTTGGAGGACGGTGGACTCTCCCTTCTTTATAATCTTTATAAATTCCAGGGATGCTTTGCTGGTGGGCTTCCAGTATGGCAAGGGGTCGGACTATATGGTCTTTGAGGTCCCCTTCTGACATTATCATTTCTGTGGTCTCCCATCAGACTCTAATGCAGACAATGG
Source organism: Urosaurus nigricauda (assembly GCA_034509955.1). Classification (NCBI taxonomy): domain Eukaryota; kingdom Metazoa; phylum Chordata; class Lepidosauria; order Squamata; family Phrynosomatidae; genus Urosaurus; species Urosaurus nigricauda. Next base: position 33,456,004 of record JAOEGL010000007.1, on the reverse strand, counting down.
CAGCAGTCCGGAGGGACATACCTTTGCATCTTTTCTCCGTCTCTCTATCACACACAGACACTCTTTGCGTATTGTGACACAAAGGAAATGCAAGAGACTTGGGGCTATCTAGAACTCTCTGCTCCCAGAAACTCTCTGGGGCTTCCAAATCGCGTTCCACAGATATTTCGTGGAAGGAACCGTGAGAGTCGGAGGAGACCTTGGAGCGGTCTGCGATCCACTCTTTGGAAAAAGAAGCCCGTTCTCTCCTGATAAATCCGGGGAAAGAACCACGCTGCCTTTCTCCAAAGGTCCGTCAGATTGATCCTTTGATCGACTGTCCGATCAATTGATCTCCTGCTTTTCTCTCCATAGGCATCTCTCAACAATACCAGTTACGTCCAATTAGCTAAAACAGTTTGAAAAAGTATAAACAATCAATCCGACTGAAGCATTAATTTAAAGCCGTTATAAAAAACACATTCAGCACACTTTCCATACGAAGAACAGAAAGCAACAGATGTGGTTGGACTGCAATTCCCAGGTGACCCGCAATGCTGAGGGACGCTGGGAGTTGCAGTCCCATAGGAAGATGCGGTTTGAGTAGAAAGGTGTTTCCTATTGAATGGTCCCAATAAGAGTAGTCCTACTGACTCAATTGTTACATGGTCAAGTCCTATAGAAATCCCGTGGCTTTAATGGTTTTACTTGGGGTTGTGGCAATAATAGGCCTCGACCCACAGCCGTGTTTTGCTGCCACGGAAGACCCCCGGCGCCCCAAACCCAGACGGGAAAAACGCAACGGCTGGAAAACTCACCCGAAACTCGCTCAGCAGCGGATCCGTGCTTTGCTTGAGGTTGGAAAGGTCCAGGCGACGCTGGTAGTCTTTGAGTTTCTGAACAGTGAAAAGTGGAGACAAGGAGGAAGGAAAAGGGAGAAGATTACCGCAAAAGGGAGAAAGAGGACCAGCAAACAGTAACTGTGCGATCACAGGGCTGCAATCCCAGTATCCACAAAAATAGGGGTTTGTTGTCCCGGTGCAAGGAAGTCCATTCAGTCCACTCAGGAGGAAAGAGAATAAAAAGATTTAATTGCAGCAACGAATAGATGTCAGCACCCCATGACTCAAGAAAGCCAACATTATTTCAGAAATAATCCAGTTTGCCACCACTTTGACACTGATGCATTGCAGAAATAATCCAGTTTGACTCAACTTTGACAGCAGAGCCCTGACGCCAGAACAAACTACCAATCCCAGGATTCCACAGTCTTGAGCCATTGCAGTTAGTCAAACCGGATTATTTCTGCAGCGCAGACGCAACCCAAGGAAGGAAAGAGACATTCGTGCCCATATACTTTTCTATAAGGCAGCCGCTCCTGTTGTGGCGAGTGATTGTGAGCGGGGGGCTGACATCAATTGCGCAATAACTGCCGTGGTTCTGCCCTATGGAATCCTGGGATTTGCAGTTTAGTGCAGGGTGCTTGGAAATCTCACTCGGTGGTGCACCAGACTGCAAATCCCAGGACGCCACAGGTTGCAGCTGTGGCAGTTAAAATGGTATCATAGCACAACCGTCCTATAGTGTGGAAGGGCTCCGGGAAGTTTCCTCCTTACCAAGAAGTTCTCCATGTTGCGGACCTCCTGGTTGACGTGGTTGAGGATCTGCCGGCAGCATTCGGCCGCCCTCTCCACCTTCTGGCGCTCCTCGTCCTCCTCTGCCGTGCGGACCAAGAAGAACAGAAGAGGTTTAGAAAAACCACAACCGACCCATGGCCCCAGCATGGCCCAGATGCGTAGCTCACATCTGGATCTTTACAGGTCCCTAAGGAAAAGACCTCCTCTCCGACGGACACAATATAGTCTTTTCCCATTGACGAATCATACAGATCAGGGCAATGCAATCTCTTGCAAACACAGAGAGACGCCGATGGGTTAGGGACACTTATGTAGGACGAGGAGAAGATATTTTAAAACTAGGACGGCACAGGGTTAATGGGGACGGTCCCTGCCAAAATTGGGATAATGCCAGGGCATGCTTTCCTACCGGTGCATTTGGCAATGTTGTGCAGAAGGAGCGGGTACTTGGTCAGCCTTTGCATCTCGGTTGGGATGATGTCCTTCAGCTGAAGCCGCCGGCATCGAGGTTGACTTTCGGCTTCCTGGAAGAACAAAACGGAAATATATGCAGCCCCGTTGCTCAGCTTGGATGCCAAGGGAAGGAAACCCTGGGAAGGGTTAGCGATTTAGAAGATTCTCCTCTCCGCCTGTGCAGAAATAAAAGGACCCCAAGCAATCCCCATTTTCCTATTCCTAATGATGTAAAGTCAGCCACCCAGTCATAATTTGACTGCAGTCCATATACCCAAAATCTAGGCATTCAGTAATAAGGTAAAAACTTTTGATCAGGGAAATAATCATAATCTTGAACTGAACCCCAAAGTCGCAAACTAACTGGGTAAAAGCTAAAGTAGGAATCTTATTTCTAGGGCAGCTAAGAACATAATAGATTGAAATCTGTCTTGCAAAAAGGCAAATAGGGATGCCTAAATAATGCTAGGATGTCCTTTTAATAATAATGTTATTGTTATAACATTTTGTTTTAAAAATCTGTTATTGTTTTACTAATACACTTTATTAGCACATTGCTAATAATACATTAAAATAGGCCCTCCTCATTTGCAGCTTTGACTTTTGGGGGTCTGATTATTCACAGATTTAATAGGTTCTCTCTAGGAATCTCTAGGTCCTCCACCGTAACTCTGCTAGAAGTGGACCATAGAGTCGCACTGGAGGACCTAGGAATTCCTAGAGAGAACACTACTCTATGTATTTGTAGGTCCTTCAGTGCAATCCTATACAGTTGCACCGGAAGACCTAGAAATCCCTAGAGAGTTGTTATCTCAGTGTTTTTATATGCATTTTTTGGTACTTTAATGGGGGTCCTGCAACTCTAACCCCAATGAATGACGAAGGCCCACTGTACTATTATTGCTAATAGGAATAGCAACACATCAATGATAATTTATTCTCTTTTAGGTTCACCTGCATCTAAAACCGAATTATTGCAGGTATCTTTCAAAGCTTAGCTTGACTTGAAACTTCATTTAGAAAACCAGAAAGACAGGATTCTTGGAACATGGCATTCGGCAGCCACTTCTCCGTTTCACGCCTGAGCCGAACGCTGCGGTCCAGAAGGAAAACGCGCAAGATCCCAGTCCCTTGCAGCAAATACCTGGATGAACTGGTTGAAACGGGGCTCTTTCTTCTGCTTGGCCTTCAGCTGCTCCAACGCAAAGGACTGGCGGCTGCAAAAACGGGCCGAAATCTTCTGGAACCACCTTCCTTCGGATCCATCGAACTAGGTGGGGAAGTCAGGAAAGACGCTGTTATGAAGACCCTTCAAAATGTTCTCCAAGATAAACCTCCGGCTCCCTTTCCCTCCGACTCTCACCCGCGCCAGCAGAGCGCTTCCAATCTCGGAGACGACAGAATTGTTTTCTTCTCTCAGCTTCTTCAAGCTCTCCAGAAACACTTCTGCGGAAAGAAGGATTTGGAGACGGAGACAGAGAATGGATGCCAACGGTGCCAAAGCAAAAAAGGGCCGCGCCGACGCTCTCCCGGGAACCCCAGTCTTTAGAGAAGCAAGGGATTGCTTTTAACGAAAAAAGCAAGGCATTATTGCTAAACAGAGAAGCAAGATACTGTTGATGAACAAAGCAACGGTGCAAAGAGGAAAGCAAGTATTATTGCTCAGCGGAGAAGCAAGGTATCATTATTATTAAATAGAAAAGCAAGGTCTTGTTGCTGAAAAGGGAAGCGGGATCTAATTGTTCAACACAGAAGCAAGGCATTATTGCTATATAGAGAAGCCAAGTGTTCTTTGTTCAATTCCAAAGCAAGGTGTTTTTGCTCAATAGCGAAGGTGTCATTGCTCAGTACAGAATCCAAGTATTTCCGGTCAATAGAGAATCAAAGTCCGCTCAACACCATCCACAGGTGTGGCTTTGATTATTTTGCAGATTTGATGAATACGTCCTCTCTAGGGATCTCTAGGTCTTCCAGAGAAATTCGGATAGAAATTGACCACAGGGTTGCACCAGAGGAGCTAAAGATTCTTAGATAAAACGCTCCTCGAGGCATTTGTAGGTCTTCCAACATGACTCTATGGTCAAACTCTGACATATGAGTTCTGCTGGAGGGCCTAGAGATTCCTAAAGTACTGTTTACTGTATTTAGAGACGCCAAGGACCGCCACTCTTGCATCTCAAGGCAATTCGGGCGCACATGGCGAGTTTTTTGGGCGCGCCGATTGAACGGTGCCCTCCTTCTCCCCGCCCCTCATTTCCCCCCGTCCTCACTGTGTTCGTCGACCAAGTCCTCCAAGCTGGGGAAGATGTTTGCCAGGTCCCTCTCGATGAAGAACCCCTCCGTCAGCAAGGGCTGGTAGAAGACTTCCAGAAGAACCCGCAGCATCCGCAGGTGGGCATGTTCGGTGATGAAGAGCTCTGCCGGAGCAAAGGAAGGCAAGGCGTTAAGGTCCGACACCCAGGCGGACAGACGCTGGACGGGTGGCCACCTCCGTCTCCCTCTCTTGACCGGCTCGGGTCTCCTCCGCGCAAGACGCTCGGGACCTACCGTTGATCACTTCTTGCCGCTTCACTTCGCTTTTCTTCAGCCTGAGGAGGGTGTCGGGGGGGACGAGTTCGCGCCAGTTTGGCGGCTCGAGCTCCAGCTCCGAAACGCGCGGCTCAGTCTCCTCAGACTGGGGATGCAGAAAGGACGGCGGGGGCTCGCCTCCCCCGGACCCCCCTGGCTCCAAGCTGCGCCGAGCCAAAAGAGAGAAAGAGAAAGAGATGGAAATGCAGTTAAGGACAGATGGACACAGAACACGTTAACACGGTCGCCGTTTCATCACCTCCCTGCAAAGAACCCTCCGACCTCGGCAGTTCCTGCAAAACTACAAGTCCCGTGGAAATTAAAACCTTTGCAATTCTACATTTGCAGCGTGGATTTATTCCAAGGCACCCAAAAGGCTCTCTGGAGGACAGGATCCGCTTAGGCTCCATCTCACCATCTTCAGGTGGCATTTTTTGGTGAGGGCTCGAGGCAGGGTCTTCCCGATGACTTTGAAATGTCCGTGCTAAAGAGCTCATGACCGGCCCCTTCCTTGCTGTCCCACCGCATTTGGAAGAGACCCCCCCCAAGGGCCATCCAATCCAACATTTTTCTGCCATGCAGGAATGCACAGGAATTTGGAAAGGTTCGGTTTATTTTCTAATACAATCCCCGGCATTCCTGCAAACACGGAGGGGCTGGACATGAAGATGGTAGCCCAGCCAGGAACTTCGAATGGTTGCATTTATTTTGGACTACAATTCCCAGCATCCCTGCAAACATGGGGCTGCAAAAACAAGCTGCAGCATCTGGACCTGAAACTGGTCAACCAGCCAGGAACTTGGAAAGGTTACTTTTTTGGACTACAGTTTCCAGCATCCCTGCAAACAAGGAGGGGCAAAAACATCGACGGCAGCGTCTGGGGCGGCCGCCCACCCTTCCCGCTTGGGGGTCACCTCTTCACCTACTTGTGGGTCCCCTGCTTCTGCCGGGCCTGAACCAGGGCCGGCTTCTCCTCCAGCTCGCTGGCCCGGGCAGCGGCCTCGATGTCCACGTCGCTCCGTGACCGCGGCTGCTTGCCCTTGGCCGAGCCGCGCTGGGACCGTTTCCGCTCGCAAACGCGCAGGCTCTCCGAGCGCCCCAGTTTTCCCGTTAGCCTGGCAAAGGGGGGTGGGGAGGACCGTGGGGTGGCAGACGGTGGACAACGTGGATGGAGCCACAGCACAGGGACACAAAAAACCACGCAGACCAACCGGGGTGGGGGGGAACGTTGGTTTCGACAAGACGAGAGGTGCGGGGATGGACCGACCCGTGGAAGGGCCACAGACCAATGACAAACAAGGATGGAGGAAGAGGAACGGGGCAACGAGAGCCACGTCGGCACCACGGGGTTGAAGGGAGCACGGCCGAAGAGGCAAGACGATGCCCGGTTTGGGCACAAGGGCGCACGGAGAGGCAGACGTTAGCACATGCAATGGCGGGGAGAGAAGGGGAGAGAAAGAAATCGTGAGCATCCCAGAAACCGGTGCGAGAGCCTCATGCGCCAGAACAGGGGAAGGTGGAGGAGAGTAAGTTTGCAAAAGTGGTGGTCCGTGCTGCTGCCACGCATAAGGCGGGCATGTGGTCCCCTCCGCCCCATAGAAGGAACCCACTTTCTCACAAGTGCTGGCTGACATGCACCATCGACTGCCGCCCGGTTAATGCTCAAAATGGGTACGTTACGGAAGGAGTTTGGAAAACGGAGGCTGCAGCCGTGCCAGTCCACCATCCCGGAGACTAAATGCTCTCCCCCCATTTGCAAACAGTTGCCCAAGAGGAGGTTTGCTGCCATTTTGCAAGGCAGCGGAGGAGATATACTTAACTGGGCTCTTGTGCCTTTCCCTGAGGAAGGAATTCATGCAAAGGGTGAGGGGAAGGGAGAGGTGAGCCCACCACCAACCTTTTCCGCCTTCTAGAAGGGAAGAACAAGAACAGAGAAGGGGGATTATGTTAAAACGCTAGAAGAAGAGGAGAAAAAAGACAGGACAGAGAAGAGGAGGAGGAGGAGGGAAGGGACGAAAGAGGGGATGTGCTGCCCTTGCAATGCAAACTCTGGAAGGGAGCAGAGCACTCTCGCTTTCTCTCTTTGCAAACAAGCATTTCAACCAATTCCAGGAAACCGGAGTGAGAAAACGGAGGAGTAAAACCCAAAAGGGCCCACCAAAGAAGAGGCAACCAAAGTGACAATTCTCTCCTAAACCTAAAGCTGAAGTCCAGCCGCCATCAGAGGACCCCTGGCTTTTGCGATCCTAGCTGGGTCGCCTCTCAAGTATGGCTTCAATGGGACTTATCGCGTTGCTCTGGTGTAAGAGCACATAAGGGAAAAGCCCAAATAATCCTGGACCGTGGGTGCATAGGACACAGCGAGGGACTGGAACGAGACCCCAGCGGCTTCCAGGCAACGCAGCCGGTGGCGAGGAATGCTGGGAGACGCAGTCCAACCACGGCTGGAGGAAGACCGCACGGTTTGCATTCAAATCTAGAGCCGAAACTTCGTGCAGTCTCTAAAAGCCCCCCAACCATGTGCAAACAGGCTTTTGAGGAGCCCCCCTGCCCTCACCTTTCGTTTTCGGCTCCGTCGTCTGCCGGGGGCTGGTCCCCGGCCAAGAGCTGCTCGGCCGCTGCAGGGTCCCCGGCGTCCGCTCCGGTTTGACTGTCCGCACCTATAAAGATGGCAAAGGCAAGGCATGAAACATGGGGCATGTTTTAGCCTTGGATTCAATGTGAGTTGGCAACTATCCACGGCTTGAAAATATTTTTTAAAATATATACATTCCAAAGGGCAAACCTTGATTTTATATAAGGGACAACATTTTACTGCGCCCATTGCATATAAAAAGACATGAGCATCCGTGGATTTTGGGGTCCTGGAACCAAATAATCTGCAGATACCAAGGGACCGCTATATCTATATATATATTTTGTGGCTTTCATCAAAATAGCTGGCATCTTCCCAGATGTCTTTGGAGGCAGAAGGCCATCCGAAATCCCTTCCTCTCTTGCAGAGTCCCTGGGAATTATTGCATGGAAGAACGTCTCTCTTTCCGAACCATTTCGTAAAATCTATCCGTGGAGCCTCTCACCGGTCTCTCCGTCGTTGGCCTCCGCGGGCGGGGGGTGAACGCTGACGGAAACCCCGGAGAGATCCGAACCCGCGGCCGCCCCCTTGGCACGGCCTGGGATCCCCTCGGCCGCCTTTGCCCCTTTCCTGTCCAAGCCGGGCACCTTGTCTCCAGCTGCAAGGAAACAAATACGGACGGAAGAGGAACCGTTAAAAGGAATCGGACCGTACGGGCGTTTCCTCGAACCCAGACCCTCCCCAGATTTGCAAAGGCAGGGTCAAATTTGCCCAAATTTTCTCCAGGACTTCTGCAGAAATTATGCACCCGGGGCCTTTTCGGTGGAACTATGGCCTTTTATGTTAAGGGGTCCTTATTTATTTCTATTCTCATTTTATATATATGTTTTTAAATGCTTTAAAACTGCTTTAAGACTAGCACACTTTTTAAATGCATGGTTTGTTGGTTTGGGTTTGTTTGTTTGTTTTGTACAAACTGGATTTAAGGATTAGTTCTTTGCAACTATATTCTGTTCTAACCTTGAGCCTAAGTTTAAGCAAAAGCAGGCCGCGTCTTAAAACGACTTGATGGAAGTTACTGATAATTAACACATTAATAATAATTGATTAGCTAATAATTTATGGGAATAAATAAACCGAGTGTCTCCTTTCTTTGAGCGAATTGAGTCTCTCCTTTCTTTGAGTTCCAAAATCAAGGTCCCAAACGCACTGCAGAAATAATCCAGTTTGAGACCACTTCGACTCCCCCGGCTCAGTGCCGGGGAATCCTGGGAATTGTAGTTTATGGCTCTCTGGCAGAGGAGGCTGAATGTTTCACAAATTTCCCTGAATTTTAGAGGACGAATTTTAAATGTGGATTGTTTTAAAATGTGGACGTCTTACTTCTTCTTTCAAACTGTTGCGTGCATTGATTATTGTTTCTTAACTGATGCTGCGTATTGACGATTTGTGTTGTTTCCCACCTTAATCCACGGGGAAAGTTAAGTCACAAACAACAACCACAACCTCAACAACAACAACCACAACAACCACAACCGACGTTGTGGGTTAAGGTGTGGGCTCCAATTTGGTTAGATTTGGGGAAGGGGAGGTCACACACTGCGGATTTCATCCTGGACCTGAGCAAAAACTGGACCCTTCTGAGACGGAAAATTTAATTCATTTCGGCAGCGAACTCCCAAACTTTGGCCCTCCAGATATTTTGGACTCCAACTCCCAGAAGCCCCGGATAGTTTGGCCAAGAGTCAGGAATGCTGGGAAGCGGAGTGCCAAAGAAGCGGAAGACCAAATTTTGGGAACCGTTGCATTAAAGGACATATGGGGAGGTTGCATAAGTACATAATCGGTGCATAAGTCCTTGGAGAAAATATTAAATATTAAAAAGCGGTAAGATCTCCCCGATAAGATCTCCAAACTCGATCGCAAAAGACAAGACGGACGGACGGACGGACACACGGAGAGCAGCCATGGCATGCCGAGAGATTTTTCGGGTAACACGGGGCTTGAAGAAAGGGGTATGTGATACATATTAGTACATCATCATCATCATCATCATCATTATTGGGGTACAAGGTGATGGGGAGGCGTTGTTATTGTCAAACCATGAAGACAAAAGTTAGCGTCCGGCGTTATAACGGGGTGCATTAGTCCTCCGCTCTTTCCACGGAGGGAGGCCATGACAAAAGGGGTGCCATGCATTATTTTTTTAGGGGGGACGGGCACCGGTTATGGGGACCGGGGTTGGTACCTTCACCCGAGTCGGGTTTGGACTGTCTGTAATCAGAATCTACAAAGAGAGGAGGGGGGGAAAGAAGGAGGACAATGGAGGACAAGGAGAAGAAACGGATCCACGGGGGAAAGGAAGGACGATGCCAAACCAGACCCTTCTTCCCCAGGATCGCGTCAAAACGGGTCTCTTGAAAAAGAGTCCTTAGGGGCCAAATTTGGGGGAGAGGGTCCTAAAAAAACCCCTATACACTCCTCCCTCCTTATTTGCAGCTTTGATCTTTGCGGCTTTGATTAACCATGTTCTCTCTAGGAATATCTAGGTCCTCCAGTTGCAACTCTATGGTGAATTTTAACTAAAAGTTGCACTGAAAGACCTAGAGACCAGTTCTCCCCAAAGTGTCGAGACAGAGAATAGAGAAATGCCAGCCATCGGGGAGCAGGCCTAACCCAATGGATCTTAGAAGATCCTGACCTATTCTATCATCATCATCATCATCATCATCATCATTATCGTCATCATCATCTCCTCCTTTTTGGGCCCTTCTGGTTTGCATTGTCCACCAGGACAACCAACATCCTACGTAGAGATTTTAACGCCGGACTACAACTCCAGCGGACCCGGATCTGAACCTCTGCTTAGCCCTGGAAACCCACCCAGAGTCACACTCTCTCAGCCTCAGAACAAGGCAATGGCAAGGGTCCTTGGAAGAAATCATCATTGGGGTCTCCATAAGCTTCAGAAGGTGCAAAAATCCCTTAATGCAACTGACCCCCAGCAAGGAGACCCCTGCAAAGCTTGGGAAAGTTACTTTTTCCGGACCCCAGAAGGTTTGCTCCAGGATGGGGACAAGAGCAAACTTTCCAGTGGTCCTTCCTTCCTTCTTTTTTAGGGTCACCCCAAATAGTTTTCTCCTCACTTGTAGGGCTGGTGTGACCCATCGAGGAAACAAAAATACCGAGATAAACCTTGCAAGGGGAAAGGAAGGGGGGGGTCTCCTGGACCGGGTCCACGATACGAATCCACCCACCGTTTGCCCTCCGATCGCCCCGGACGCAGACTTACAATGGGAGTCGCCCCGGTTCCAGCGGGCCGGGTCCAAAATGCTGAAGCCCTTTTTCGATTTGGCAGCCTCTTCTTGGGGCTTCTTGGCCCCCGAAATCTGAACGACGAAGGAGAGGGGGACGGTTAATAGGTCGGGCATGCCTCCCTCCCCAAAACCCCTTCCTTCCTCGCTTTTCCTATCGGCCAGACGATCCTCCCCATAGAAAAGGGGGAAGGTTTAGTTCCAGGTTGCAAAAGGTTCATTGCAAAGGTTTGCATGGTGCACCGTTTCGCTCGACTCTTTGCACGACGCAAGCTGACCGTTTAAACTGTCCCCCCATGGAATCCTGGGATTTGTAGTTTTGTTGAGGCACTTATTGTTCCCCCAAATATTCCAAGCGCCCCTTCCTTAAACTGCAAATCTCAGGACTCTGTAACGGAAGTGGAAATTGTTGCACTATATTTACCATCCAAGGGCCTTTGGGGTCTTTGAATGGGTTTGTTAGGAAAAAGTTGCAAAACGGCACGGATAGTAGTTTAGTTGCGTTTTTGTTAACCGTCGACTCCCGGTCTGTTTTTCCCTTTTTCCTCTGCAACCGTTTTCAATGGCATTCCTTTTGGGTTTTGCAACAATCGACCCATCGGAAGAACAACGGTCTCATCATGTCCCTTTCCCCGTTTTGCAAACCTGGTCTTACCTTCTTCCGGAAGAAGTTGGCTTTAGATTTCTTATTATCGGCGGTTTTGGTCTTAACCCCCAGGTGCTTCATGTACGTCACGATAGCCCCGAAAATGGCCGAGCTGCGGGGAAAGAAACCCCATAAAAGAAGGGAAACTGAGTCAGACGGTCCATTTTCACTTGGAAGAGAAAATCTCTCACCTAAACACCACTCGGCTTTCCACTTCTCCTATTCCTTTTTCCTTTCAACACGGCTGTTTAGTGCCATTTCTACCAAAAGGTCGCCCCTGAGCATGCAAAGAGTGCATTTTTTCCTTCTGTTGCTCCTCATTGAGCATTGCTTGGGGATTATAGAAGCTGTAGTCCCCTCCCCAACCCCAACTTCCAAGCTCTGATGTATATATAGATCAGGGGTGGGAATTGTGTGCCTTTCTCGTGTGGGTGGACTACAACTCCCATCAGCCCCAGCACAGCCAATAGTGAGGAAAGCGATCCGAGAAGATCTGGCGGGTCTTCAAATAGGTAACAGAGGATTCCTTTTTTCCCATCCAAAATTTAGGATCAGAGCTTGGAAGAGTTATTATCTTCCAGACTACAACTCCCAGCATGCTGGGAAAACATCTTTAATTGTCTTTTTATGTGCATGTTTACATTGCTTTAATATTGTGAATATTTTACAGTAGGTGCATTTTGACGTCTCCACTTTGTACGCTTTTAAGTGCATTGCTCTTGCTTTAAAATTGCAATTTTATAAAAACCCTGCAAGGTTCGTGAACGGAGTCCAATAACCCTATTTATTAAAAGCAACAGGATGTCGACGGACTCTGGGTTGGCAACCCTAAACAGAGCAACTCAGTCGACAAATTCATTAGGAATTCTTAGCTGCAACCGGTGAGCCACTAAAGGCCATGGAAATGTCAAACGCAGTGAAAATGCGGGATCTAATAATCGCAGTGGCCACAATAAATAAATAAGCAGGGCCTAGGAAGAATGCCCTTCCTTCCTTCCGCCTTTAAGGCCGGACCGGCATCCTGCCATGGCCAACCCCTCGAGGGTTCAAACAACGTTCTCTGCCTCCTCCTCTCCCCTTCACTTCCTGAACACAGAAATAAATTTGTTGTAAAGCCACATCCGGCGGCTTTTGTGACGTGGCACCGGCACCGTGGCATCGGGTGGCACGTAAAACCCAGAAAGGAAACCATGGCACCCCATCCCAAACAGCTTTGCAAAAGCAAAAGGAGGCATCGCCCGGTCCTCTTACGTACCTTTTCTCCTCGTCTGCAGAAATGGTGAGGCTGAAAGGATAGATGGATGGAAGAAATAAAAAGAGAGAGAGAGAGAGAGAGAAAGAAAGAAAGAAAGAAAGAAAGAAAGAAAGAAAAGAGGGAGATTGTTATGTGAATTTATCACTTGTTTGCAACTTGCATTCATATCACAGCTGCACAATAAACCCAGCTTTAACTGTAGGAAAATGGGTGACCCCCCAGTTCTCAGAATTTTTGTGTAGGATTCTAGTTTTGGACTACATCTCCAAGAATCCCCCGAGGCAGCTTCTGGGAGTTATAGTCCAAAGAGAGGTAACTTTTATAGTTATAGTTATGGTCCAAAGAGAGGTAACTTTTGCCAGTCCTGGTTCCCATCTCAGTAAGGCTTCGAACCCACAAAGCGCTTCCCGGAGAACGGAAACTTTTTACAAGCTCCGACTTTGGTTCCCAGCTAAGTGAGGCTCTGAAAGTGTAAGTTGGACCAAGAAAGGTAACTTTGGAAAACTCTGGCTTAAGTCCCCAGCTAAAGCAAGGATCTGAATTTGCAAGTTGTCCAAAGAAAAGGGAATTTTTGGACACTTTGGTTTATGTTCTGAGGGTCTCGACCTGCAGGACGTCCAAAGAAAGATAATTCCTGCAAGCCCTGATTTTAGTTCCCGGCTCAGCAAAGGTTTGAACTCAACTCTCTCTGCTCCCAGTTGGACCAGTTCCCTAGCACTGCCTCCCAGTACTATGGGAAACCCAGTACTATGGGGACCAGCATTTGGATCCTTAGTTGTCCCTACACAGTTGTGCCCCATGGCAGTGTCTCTTCTCCCCACGCCTTCCTTTCCTCCACTTTCCAACTCACCGGTACGTCAGCCCCATTTTTCCTCGGCCAAAAAGCAACGGCAGACCCAAATCCTATAGGCATGTTCTGCAGAAAGTGATGCCGAGAGCCGGAAAGGAGCTGCTGGACCGAGTGGGACGCGGGGAACGAGGCGGGGAAGGGGTCGCGAGCGCAGTTTATGGGCCCGCGTTGGGTGATGCAACCGGAGGCAATCGCTTCTCTCCCCCCCATCTCCACCCCACAAACAGCTGGTTCTTATTATCTGGCAGGGACTTGGACGGGAAGAAACAGCGGGACTCGATCCGCCTTGACCACAGTCCCTTGTTCCTCGGAGAGATGAGAGCCAAAGAGACAAGCCCTTTGGCCCTGATCCCAGCGAAAACGGGACGAGCGCCAAGGACCAGAAGCTCCGATGATGGGAAAAAGGGGAAGGGAAGGAGGGAACGGGACCCACACTTGCACAACTGTAATGGAGAAACCAGTCTGGGTGAACGCTTGGTTGAAATGGGAAACTGGGATAAGACCAGTAGCCAAGGCAGCGAAAGGGAGTGAGGCTATGGGATGCTGCCCAGACTCTGGATGGGGAGATGCCACAGACTAGAAAGGATGCTTTCTTTCTGTCCATGGGGCCCAAAACGTCTGGAGGGAAATGATATGAAGAGGATAGACCTCTTCTCCCACGTTTCCCTCCAGCAATGAATCAGACCTTTGGAAGCGGACGAGGAGCCGCTCGAAACGCTCCCAGGCTCCCCGGGGTCGAGCCACCGTCCGTTGCCAAGGTCCATCCGAACGGATTTGGAAGCGACGGCAGCGGCTCCGCTCCAAGCGCCAGTTCCTGAGCCATTGGCAACCAGGCCGAGAAAAAGGAATAACGGCATCCAATGGGCACCCATACAGTTCCCTGGCATCCCGGGGGGGAAATAACTGAAGGTCCTCCACATCCGACAGCTTAAGAAGTGGAGATGTGGGGTCTCGGGGGACAACCTTGCACCCCAGAGAATCCCCTCTCCTCCCGGAAAGCTAGGAAAGAGGGCTGGTTTTGGTTAGTTCTTTGCAATGGCGATGAATTTCGGCAACGGCGGCAGCAGCAAAGAAGGGGCTCGGCAGGGTCAGAAAAGAAATAGTTGGGGGTCAAAGGCGGTCTCCGTCTTTGGGACTGACCAAGATGGGGTGCAAGGTTGGAAGAGGGGCGCTGGTCGATATGGCATCAAAAGTGGACAGAAAGGAACCATCAACAGAGGCTGAAAATGCTCAAATGGATAAGCGACGGATACTAGATCATGGACCTCTGCTGGCTTTTCGAGGGATGGGGAACCCGAATGGGGATTTTTCCCAGGATTGGGTCTGGGGGAACGTCGGTTTTGGGATTGAACCCGGGAGGAAAGCCGTCGCGTCCCACTCACTGCATCTCCTCCAGCTTGACCAGCAGGAGTTCGGCCAGCTGCTTCTCTTTGGCCTCCCGGATGCCCCGGTCTTTGGTCCGATAGCCCTCCAGCTCAAAGAGCTCCGACTCTCCGGGCGTCATGCCCATTTTCCTTTTCTCCCTGCGGGAAACCAAGAAGGGTTCGGGAAAAGAGGTTCCACCTAAACATGGGGAAGAACATCTTGACCATTAAGAGACGCTTGACCATTTGCATCGGAGGGTGGTGGACAAGCAAACGTTGGATGGGCATCTTTCGGGGCACTTTAGTGGCCCATTCCTGCATGGCAAGGGGTTAAAACTTAAGGGATCATTGGGGTTTCCTTCCAATTCTAATGGAACAGACTGCCCAGTGGGTAGAGGTCTCTTTAAACAGGTTGGATGGACATCTTCCTAGAGCGCTTTGGTTTTATACGGCTGAAGAGGCTTGGACTAGCTGACCGTTGAGGTCCCTTCCAACGCTGCGATTCTGTGCATTCTCCAAAATTAGGAAATCTGAATGGCCAGCCCAGGACACGCCTAGAACTAGATCTCCCAACCCTCCAGATGCGTCCCTTTGCACCAGCACCGGACTGGGAACCCGTTTCTGGGTTCCCGTACCAGCTGGAGAAGGAGACCGTCCACCCCAAACCGATCCCATAGCTTTATTCCCTCCTGGCCCGGCGTCCCTATATCCCAATACGAAGCCCCGAGACCAGACCTGAAGTCCTCCAGCTGCCGAGCGATCTCCGGTTCTTGGAAGTTCTGGATCTCCTGAAGGTATTTCCGCTGTTGGTCATCGGGAATCAGCTCGGGCCGGTTTCGGTCTGCAAAGAGAAAAGGAGTTTTAGTCCTCCGAGGCATCCGGCCGAACTGGAGAAAGGGGTCAGGAAGGGATTTGGGGCTCAGGAGGCAAGGCCCGGATTGGCGTCCCGAGGCCGACAGCGCGCGACGAGAGCCTTTGCCCCGAAACCTCGGACCTTTTGCGTCACGCCCAAAACATCTCCTTCCTAGCTGAGGCCAAAGAGTCCCAGGATGCCCAGAAAAAGGTCTTTTTAAAAATTCTGCAAGTCCACACTTCTGTTATAAAGGCGGATAATGCTTAGATGCAACCGGCAAAGCAATAAAATAATAATAAATAAATTCTTCCTTTTAAAAAGGAAGCATTTGGAGAGGGTTTCAATGCCGATTTGGGGAAAGGAGCAGAAGCCGCCAGGAAGAAACGGGGAATAAAACGAAGGGGAGTTTGGGCAAGTCACACTCTCTCAGCCTCAGGCAACGGCAAACGGAGGTCACAGTTTCGAAACGACTTGAAGGCACACAACAAACAAACAAGTCGCCTGGACTCCTGGACTGGGGAAAAGTCGGGATATTTCTTCTATTATTGGTTTATTTATTTCATTTCTATGCTGCCTTTCTCCAAGAAGGGACCCAAGGCAGCTCACAAATTCAATAGCAGCAGCAACCAATTTTTTTAAAAATTAATAATTAAAAATCGTCTAAAAAGCAACATAAAATCACATTAAAAATATACAAAAGTTAAAAGGCACGACAAATACACACGCTCAATGTAAAAACCACTGCGGCACGTTTGTGTTTTAAATGCTTACTTACGTAAAAGCATCTTAGAACAATGATGTTGATCATCATCATCAGCAAAAGCAATTTTATCGTTAAATTCTATCATTATCTTAGTTTGAATTTGCATCTTGTATGCAGGCAATTGGCGGACAAATGCAATTTCAACCAAAAGGGGGAAAGAATGTGGATTTTTTTTTTGGTCTTTTTATTCCTAATTTTGGATACTTACGAGAAATTTTGGATACTTGCGAGACTCCTTGCAGGTTGCAGGCTCAAGGACTTTCCAAGTGAAAAAATCTGAATTTTCCCGGCAAACCTGACCCAAAAAAAATGTCCCCGTCTAGGCTGCGACTTTGCAGACCGGAGCCTTTATTTTTCCAAAAACCTCAGTGCCCGGGACTTTATTTTTTTTGCCACCCGATTAATGCCACGAAAGCGTCCGAGAGACTTTCCCAAACCCACAATTGCTCCCTTTCGTGGCTCGCTTCCCGGAAAACCCAGAAGGGAATTCTGGTTGCTATATTTGTCCGTAAGCAAAACAAAAGGAACGGAGCCACGGAGCAAACGCTCTCCCCGAAGCCATTTGGCAACCGGCCTCCGAAACCAACGCAAGACTTTTCTCCTCGGCGGGTTTTTGTGCAAACATGGCATCGGCTGGACCGAGAGAAGCCACCGTCTGGGGTGGCCCAAAGCCCTGGTTCGTAGCCAAAACCGCAGCCGAAGGAAAAGGGATTCCGGGGTTTAGGCAATTTTGCTTTCTTGCAAAAAGTGTGCATTATCCGGAGCATGGAAACAACTCCCTTTTCTATGACTGCAATAGTTCCCTATAGCAGAGCTTGGTCCAAAGGGAAAAAAGTCCAGGAAAGGAATATTTCCAAACTCTTTTTCTTGCTCAGAGGGGAAAAGGTTACAGCAAATGGGTTCGGCAATGGAGGACGCAACGCAAAGGGGGCTTTCCATCCTTTAATTTCATCGGGATGGAGAAATGGAAGGAATCATTCAAACGGAGATTCAGTCGAGGATTTGTTGCAACCAAAGCACCATTTTAAGCCCTTGTCTTGCTCGGCGTTCTCTAAGTATATTGCAAGCAACAAAGTGTAAAGGACGGATAGGTAAGACGGCTGTAAATGAACCATAGGACATGAAATTATGTGAGTGTTTCTAGACTGTGTTTTTGTGACGCCTTACATTTTTCTTCTTGCGCGTCCCGCATTTTGAGTGGGGTTAGGACATCGGCTCACCCTGCGCATACAGACGCCAAACGGAGATTTTGCCGGTGCGAATGTCCTCCTGCCGAAAATGCGTCCTGAGAAAAATGCCCGGGCCGGCTGCAATGGCCAGGCGTGGCCACAGGATGGTGCCACGAGGCCTGAGTTGTGGCGGTGTCCCTCCCGGACCCTCCATCGCCAGCCTGGCAGCCGCTGCTCTACGGCTGCCAATGACCTCACCCTCTTTGGACGCCTGACCGGCCAATGTCCAGCGATAGCCGTCCTCCCAGCCGCTCCCCTGCACTCAGTGGCACCAACTGGGTGGACGCTGCCATTCTGGGGATTTGTTTTATGGAATGGGGATAATGGGATTTATCTTATTGTGTTATATATATTTTATAATAGAACGCACCTTGATCTTATTAAAGAGGCAAGCTATAAATTATTATTATTATTTATTAATTATTATATTAATAATAATAAAATAATAATAAAAATTTTATTTATATCTCCCACCTCTCCCTACGGATCGAGGCAGGCTTACAACATATTAAAATCCAATACAGTAAAATATCTAAAACAATATATTAACGGAAAAACATGCGGAAAACCCAGGCGCAGGGCTATGCAAAAAAGTTCCTCCGAAAGAACGGATTTGCATCACACACCTTTTGGTTACACAAACCCACCGGCGTTGTGCGTAAGACACACAAAGGCTCCGTTCATTAATTTTATCGGTTGGGAAGATAATCAATTGCAAGCAGCTCCGGCAACCTGGGGTCAGGTTTACTCGGATTTGGATGATGAGAGTTTCTATACCAAGGGCCCCGTTTTTCTATTTGAGATCCCCTTTTGGGTTTTTGTTAGCAGTTCTAGCAGAAATCCTATTTGTACAGTGGGTTTTTAATATAATAATAATAATAATAATAATAATATTTCCCACCTCTCCCGTTGGATCTATATATATATATATATATATTATATATGTATACACAGATACAGGTTGAGTCTCCCTTACCTGAAATGCTTGGGACCAGAAATGTTTTGGATTTCCTTTTTTAAAATTATTATTATTATTTTGGAACTGCTGTATTTCCATATATGTAAATAATATGTAAATATGCAAATAATAAGATATCTTGGAGATGGGACCCAGGTCCAAACAGAAAATCCATTTATGTTTCAGATGCATCTTAAACACGTAGCCTGAAAGTAATTTTGTGCATGAAATAAAATTTGGGTATGATGAACTATAATATAATACTATACATAATATAATTATGTATAGTATTATATTATTTAATTATGTATAAAACATAATGACTCCACCCACCCTTTTTGTTTTAACTGTTTTTAATGTATCATGCGTTTAATTTTAATCTTAAATTATTTAATTCCTTTTTTTAAGGGGGGATACTTTGTATTTATTACTATATTATTATTATTAACACTGTAAGCCGCTTTGATTTTTTTAACAAAAAGCAGGGTATAAATAAAAGTTTTATTTATTATATTTAATATATATATATATATATATATATATATATTATAATATATATATTGTATTTTAATTTGCTGTAATCCCACCTTGATCCATTGGGAGAGGCATTATTATTATTATTATTTAGTATGCTTATAATACTACATATATATATAATAGTATAAGATAGAACAGGCCATCTGTGTGGACCATTTTTGGAATTTGGAATATTTCAGATTTTGGAGAAGGGAGACTTCAACCTGCAAATAATAAACTATTTAGCAAAAATAAAGGTTGAGCAATTGAGTGGCAAATGCTCATTTGTCATTTATAATAATAATAATAATAATAATAATAATAATAATAAATAATAATAATAAATAATAATAATACTTTTATTTACAGTCTGCTTTTTGTGCAAGCAATCAAAGCGGCGTACGGCAGTTACAAACACAATTACAGCATTTAATCGCTGAATATTTATTTTAAGCGAAAGCATGCAAAAGGGAAGCCCCGGGTGCAAAAGATGACAGACTTACCCAGCTCAAACTGAACGGTGGTCGGGACTGGAACTCGCAGAAGCTGCGGAAAATAAAATAAATAAAATAAAAAGGGGTGCGTTGAGAGGAAGAAACGGCTGCAAAACCCTTTGCAAGGAGGAAGCCCTTCCGGGGAATATATATATATATATATATATTATTACGGCACTTTTCCAGCACAAAAATAAATAACACACATTACAGAAAATCTGATATGTAACACAAGGATATTACATTATATTCTTACTAATTTTTATGTTTACCAATAGAAAATAAGAATACCCATAGTCTCACTTCGTAGCCTACTCGTGGGTCCCGAGCATTAAATTAATGTTATCTTACTAATAGTACAGTGAATAAAAGCAATAAAATGGTTACCCAAGGTGTGCAGATTTACTAGCAATAGCAGTTTGCTTTGGCCTGAGCCGACTGGGAAGGGCAAGCTTTGCCCGCTTCCTCTCCGCTCCCTTTTAACGGTTCATTAAATGTGAATTATTTTTGCATTTGGACCTAAGTTTGCAGCAAGTGAAGGACGAAAGTGGGAAAGTGGGAAAGAGAGAGAAACTGGGACGTTTTAATAAATTTTGGAAAGTGGGATGGCAGAGGATTAACCTTATCGATAGTGCATTTGGAGACACCCCATTATAGGGACATCACTGGCGAGACCCTAAAGGAATCCCATATGAAAACGCAACCGTCTTGCTAAAAGAGACGTTCGATGCCCAGGTCGGCCACGAAACCCACTGGGCGAGTCACACTCTCTCAGCCTCGGGGAAGGCAATGGCAAAGCTTTCCAAGAAAACCCCAAGATAGGGCTGGACACGACTTGAAAGTGCACAACGACAAACGGTTGCGTCTCGGACTCAAGGCTCCAGGAAGGACGGAAAGGTTTAGGGCCGAAGAGAAGGTCCCCGGGAATAATAATAATAATAATAATAATAATATTTTATTTTATTAATATAAAATGTTTATATTATATTATAAATTTATATAAAATGTCTAAAACGATCTATCAGCCATTAAAAGCTCGGCTCACCCCGGCTTTGTCCAGGAAAGTGTGGCAGAACTCCACAAACTGCTTCTTGGCCTCCTTCGGTCCCAAGCGGTTCAGCAGGAGGTCCGCATGAAGGAAGCAGAGCTGGAAGAAAGGGAGGAAGAGGGATTTAAAGGACTAAAAACGGCAGAAATCAGGAGGTAGGTTCCCCCAAAACGGTCGTGCAATGGTCCCTTTGCACAATAATCCCTATAAGAGACATCCCTAATACAGTGGGACTTTGTTATCCGTTTAGGGTTTGGTTCCGGGATCCTCTGCGGATAACAAAGTCCGTGGATGCTCAAGTCCCATTATATGCAATGGATGATGATGACAAATATTTATTATTATTATTATTATTATCATTATCATTATTTTATTATTATTATTAATATAATATAATATATTATTATTATCATTATTTTATTATTATTATTAATATAATATACTATATTATTATTATTATTATATTATTATTATTAATATAATATAATATATATTATTAATATCATTATTATTATTATTAATATAATATATTATATATTAATACTATTATTATTATTAGATAGATAGATAGATAAAAAAGATAGATAGATAGATAGATAGATAGAAAGATGATAGGTAGATAGATAGATAAAAAGATAGATAGATAGGTCTTGCTACCCAAAACTGGCTCTTGCTGAAAAATTGCTGCTTCAGGGAAAAACGGCCTCTTTTTGCACATTTGCACAAGAGTCTCTGGAAAAGTGCAAGGAGAGGAAAGTCCCGGTGTTTTGCACGATTTGAAAGGACACAATAGCGAAACACAGACACACAAACACACACACACTCCCGTGGATGGACAAATGGACAATGGCACTGACCACGGGGCTGGAGTCGAACTGCAAAACCACGTGTTGCACAAAAACCATCAAGTAAGCCGGGTGCGACTTCAGGGATCTCAGGTTCTGGAACAAACCGCTCTGAGCGTCCGGGTTCTGGAACTGCAAAAGAAGGAAAGGAGACCCGGAAATTATTTATTTTCTTATGATTTTATTTGTTATAGACTATTTTCTTTCCTGCCTTCCTCTCCTCTCAACCCACCCTTTCCAACTCCTGGACCGTTCAAACCCATTTTTAAGTACTGCATTCTCCAAAACCCTAAGAGACGTAGTTTGGCCGGGGACGGAAAACCCTCTAGTCCGTTCCCTTGAACTACACTTCCCAAGACCAGACAGTGGGGTGCAATGGTTTCGAGCGTTGGACTACAACTCTGGAGACCCGGGTTCGAATCCCAGCTTGGCCACGAAAACCCGTCGGGCGACCTTGGCCGAGTTGCACTCTCTCAGCCTCAAAGGGCGGCAATGGCAAGCCCTCTCTGAAGGGGTTTGCATGGGGTTTGCCAAGAAAACCCCATGGAAATCCCAACCTTGGGGTCAGAAACAACATGAAGGCACACAATAATGCCTCAGGCAAGAAGTCACACTCTCTCAGCCTCAGGGGAAGGCAATGGAAGAAAAACCCCTCTGAACGGCTCTTGCAAAAGAAAACCCCAAGACACGTTGGCCATAAATCGGAAACGACTTGAAGGCATGCAAGGACAAGAGCAACAACCGGTTCCCACCAATACTTGACTCCGTGGATACGGAGGGCTGACTATTATTATTAATTAATTTAATTAATTTAATTAATAATTTATTTAATTGATTAATTAAATAGTAATTAACATTACTATTAATACCTTTATTTATATAGCGCTGCAAATTTACACAGCGCTGTAGATACAGTCTTTTAATTATTTAATTAAATTAATTAAATTAATTAAATTAATTAATATTACTATTAATACCTTTATTTATATAGCGCTGTAAATACAGTCTTTTAATTAGACAGTTCCTTGCCCCGACCGTCCTTTGAATTTTCTCCCAAAAAGACTTATTGGGGGACGAGGGGAGGCTAGCCAATCCCAAGCAGCCCTCTCCAAACTACACATCCCAGGATTGTTCCAAGCGGGACGAAAGCGGTACAAGCGTCCGGTGCGGACGCCTCCCTCCCCGTCTTTCCCCGTCCAAGACGGTCCCAACCAAGCGCTCACCGGCTCAATGTCGTTCTCGAAATCCTCGTCTTCCGCGCCAATGATGGCCATCGCGGACCCGCTTCGGGCCCCCGGCGCCGGGTTCTGTCCGAGGAGATAAAATAAATAGAAATAAATTAAAATTAGCCGAAGTCATTTCTTCCAGGAAATCCCACCCCACGGACCTCTAGTTCGGGGTAATGTTTCCGACCCCAACGTTATCCCCTTCCCCAAATACTCACCCCGTTATATCCTTCCTCCAGCTCCATCCTTCCCGAGTTTTGGGGTTCGGGGGGAAAGGCCCCCAAAAGTTTGGTCAAGATCTCCGAGGGTCCAGGATTGGAATTATTATCCTTTCAATAGGGCACTAAAAAAATGAAAATAATAATAATAATAATAATAATAATATAAAATAATAATAATATAATAATAATAATATAATCAAATAATATAATAATAATAATAATAATAATAATAATAATAAACCCGCTGGTTTGCAGGACAAGAAGACCAATCCAAAAAGTCCCGAAAACAAGCTCCGGCTTCTCGGGATGAATTCGGGATGATTCCTTCAACCGACACATAAACGATCATCCGGAAATTTCATTCGTTACTCTACAACATTTTCCTCCGAGAATTTATTTTGAATTTTATGGGATTTTACTTTGCAGTGAGCCTTCCGTATCCATGGAGTTTTTTAATCCACGGATTTCAACCATCTACGGAATGAAAATGTTCCAAAAAGCAAGCCTCGATTTTGCTATTGTTATATACAAGGCGCACCGTTTTTACCTTGCGTTTGCATTGAACGGGGGGCTTTGAGCGTCTGTGGATTTTGGACAGTTTAAGGGGTGATTTTATTTTATAGTTAATCCTACATATCCATGGAATATTTTTAATCCTTAGAATCAACCATCTAAAGATTGAAAATATTGCAAAACATTTTGCTATTTTATACAAGGGACACCGTTTTTTACCTTGCATTTGCATTGAATGGGGCTTGAGCATCTATGGATTTTGGATAGCTTAAGGGGTGATTTTATTTTATAGTTATTCCTACATGTTCATGGAACTTTTTAATCCTTGGATTCAACCATCTACAGATTGAAAATGCTCCAAAAAGCAAACCTTGATTTTGCTATTGTTATATACAAGGCGCACCGTTTTTACCTTGCGTTTGCATTGAACGGGGGGCTTTGAGCGTCTGTGGATTTTGGACAGTTTAAGGGGTGATTTTATTTTATAGTTAATCCTACATATCCATGGAATATTTTTAATCCTTGGAATCAACCATCTAAAGATTGAAAATATTGCAAAACATTTTGCTCTTTTATACAAGGGACACCGTTTTTTACCTTGCATTTGCATTGAATGGGGCTTGAGCATCTATGGATTTTGGATAGCTTAAGGGGTGATTTTATTTTATAGTTATTCCTACATGTTCATGGAACTTTTTAATCCTTGGATTCAACCATCTACAGATTGAAAATGCTCCAAAAAGCAAACCTTGATTTTGCTATTTTTATATACAAGGCGCACCGTTTTTACCTTGCGTTTGCATTGAACGGGGGGCTTTGAGCGTCTGTGGATTTTGGACAGTTTAAGGGGTGATTTTATTTTATAGTTAATCCTACATATCCATGGAATATTTTTAATCCTTGGAATCAACCATCTAAAGATTGAAAATATTGCAAAACATTTTGCTCTTTTATACAAGGGACACCGTTTTTTACCTTGCATTTGCATTGAATGGGGCTTGAGCATCTATGGATTTTGGATAGCTTAAGGGGTGCTTTTATTTTATAGTTATTCCTACATGTTCATGGAACTTTTTAATCCTTGGATTCAACCATCTACAGATTGAAAATGCTCCAAAAAGCAAACCTTGATTTTGCTATTTTTATATACAAGGCGCACCGTTTTTACCTTGCGTTTGCATTGAACGGGGCTTTGAGTGTCTATGGATTTTGGATAGTTCAAGGGGTGATTTTATTTTATAGTTATTCCTACATATCCAAGGAATTTTTTAATCCCTGGATTCAACCATCTACAGATTGAAAATATTCCAAATTATTTTACTGTTTTATCTTACCTTGCCATTGCATTTACTTTACAGTCAGTTCTACATATTCATGGAATTTTTTAATCCTTGGATTCAACCATCTACAGATTGAAAACATTGCAAAATATTTTGCTCTTTTATACAAGGAACACCGTTTTTTACCTTGCGTTTGCATTTAATGGGACTTGGACCTCCTTAGAGGGCCCTGGAACCAAACCTGGCCAAGGATCCTTGCTGCATTTCACCGGAAAAAATCCATATAAAATAGCAAAACCTAGGTTCGCTTTTGGGAACAATTTCATCCTCGGACGGCCGGGAGGGACCCCCGAGGGCCATGCGCAAAGCCACGGCGAAACCACAACCCCGAGAAGCCATTTCCACGACGCATCCTTGCACCCGTCTCCGCCAGACTTTGCAAAGTAAAGTGTCACACAAACCCATGCGCACACGTACCCAATATAGGAGACGGTTGTGCGTCCGTGCGCACACCGAGTCCAAAGAGGGGACGGTGTTTTCCTTTTGCACAGAGGGAGGCATTGAAATTCAGACATTCCTGCGCAAGGTGGAGGTGCGGCCGAGGCATGAAGCGCATGAACAGCGCATGAATGCTCTGCCTGTCGCTCGCCGACAAAGAGGCCTCAGAGAGAGGCGGCCGCAACCGCCGAGGAAGCTCCACACCCGACAGACGCAGCCTGACTCACAACGCGGCAAAGCGCCAGCAGCGGCGGGTAAGTTGGCATCCCGGCGGCATGGAGGAGCCGGCTTCGGGAGTCAGAAATGTGGGTCGAAATGCAACGGCGCTCGCCCCGTCGCGACACTCCTGCGTCCGAAGGCGGGTTGCACGCGCTCTCTCCTAGGCCATGCACGAAATGCACAAAGCGCACAACACAGACGCACGTGGCAAATATATAGGGATATATATATTATATATATAGAGAGAGAAATATATACTATAAGTGCATTTCTTATCAGGGCACTCCTTGCGCAGTTTGCAAAGCGTAAGAGCGTTGCGGACGGATCGGGCTTCAGCCCTTTTCGCTGTCGTCGAACGCACAACTTTGTGATATCCTTTATAGGGCCGACCGAAATGCGCAACCCACAGGTTGCAAGCTTTCGAAGTCACACCGGCTTCTGCAAACCGGAGAAAGAAACGGAAGAGTTTAGTCGCAGGCCCGCATTTTTTCCCGACGAAGAAGCCGCCGCGATTTCGAAAGCTTGCGACACTTAATGGTGTGTTTTGCCTGGCCCCATAAACGTTATTGGGTTTTCTGTATGGCCAACACAACTGCAACGCTGCACAACCTTATGATTTGTGAACCACTGCACCGCCAGGGCTCTTCCCTAGAGAATCAATCGATCGATCAATCGATCAATGTGTATTTATAGAGTTTTCCCTTGGTTTCTGCCGGGGTTTGGTTCTAGGACCTTTGGCCCCATAGATACCCAAATCCAAGGATGCTGCAGCCCCATTAAGTACAACGGGGTTGCCAAATGATGTCCCTTATAGGGGCAGAAACCAAGCTTTGCTTTTTGGACTTTATGTACTTTGGACATATATTTTCAACCCGTGGATCTAGAGGCCCAACGCGTTGCAAACCACGTTTTTAGAGACAGCGTTCGGCCCTATAAAGCGGTATCAAGATATAAGCGCCGTTGATGCATCTGCGCTGCAAAAAATAATGCATTTTGGCACCGCTTTCGTCGCCGAGGCTCGATGCCCTGGCATTCTGGGACGTGTAGTTTTGTGAGATATTTGGCCTCTCTCTCTCTCTCGGAGAGCTCTGGTGCCTCGACAAACTACAAATCCCGGGATGGCGTCGCATTCAGCCACAATGTGCAAAGGTATGCGGGACTACAACTCACACTGTCCCCAGCAATAGTTGGGTAAGTCACACTCTCTCGGCTTCGGAGTGCGGCAACGCAAGCCTCCTCTGAAATGCAGTGGTTTGAGCTCTGGAGACCCGGGTTCAAATCCCAGTCCAGCCACGTCGGAAACCCACCTCGGGCGATAAGTCACACTCTCTCAGCCTCGGGGGAAAGCAACGGCCAACCTCCTCCGAACAAATCCGGCCAAGAAAACCCTGCGGTGAGTCAGAAACAACCTGAAGGCACACAACAACAACAACAACAGGATTGCGTTGCTAGTTCCTCAAATTCACATTTTCTGCTGCAGCTTTCTGCAGAGTTGCAGACGGAAGAACGCAGCCGGGAAATGGAGCCGCAACACCGACGCAAACCCCGTTTTCCTTGCAAGAGGACAGGGAAGAGCGTGTGTGTTTGTGTGTTTGTGTTTGTGTAAAAGGCCCCGTAAAGGGACGCTTGTGTCCCCGTCTTCCTGGCCCAAGGGGTCAACTTCTGGGGCAGCCGAGCAAAGCCCAAAACAAAAGCCGCGGCCCAAAATATACGCAGAGCAATTGCGGCGGCCGCCGGTTTCCTGGCGCCGGAAGTGATGCAAACGTGGCACACAAACACACAAACACACACAGAGAGAGACACACACCGAGGCCAAGGCCTGGCCTTTGGGAGGATTGGTTTTACAGGTTTGGGAAGCAACTGAAACGAGGGCTTCGGAGCGTCGGGCAAAGGCACCGCTGCTCCCCAAACGCGGACTACGCATCCCATCAGCCTCCACGCGTGCAAACACGAACACGACCGAAAGCGCCAGAAGTCACAGAATGCACAGTTCATTGACAGTTGGCCTCCCATCCACAGACTATCCAGGGACGGCCCTGCTTAGCTTCCAAGAAAAGACAGGATCCGACGGAGGGTGCTGCAATTGGATGCCAACAGGTCTATTCCTTGCTGGAAAGCCCTCAGAGACGGAGGGCAAGTGTGCAGGAAGCACGAACGCTTGCACGCGCTAGTGATAAAGGTGTTGCACATGCTCTAAAGTCGCTTCCTGTGGCCTTTTGGGCACGTGGGAACCGCGTGGAAAAGGGTTGCCTTCGTGGCTAGAGAGAGAAAGCTTTGGAGTGGCCAACACACCAGGGCTCCAAGGAAGAGGAGCATCGAGCCGTTTCCTGCTGCAAACCACACGCCACTCGAA
>JAOEGL010000007.1:33198347-33423347 GCA_034509955.1 Urosaurus nigricauda | reverse complement strand
AAGCAATATCGGAAATTGCATTGGCCACTGAAATCCTGAAAGTAAAATGATGCGCATTAATGCATATTTGTGGTCACTTTAACGGTGAGTTTTGTGCGATGTTGTGCGAAATTGTGCAATTTTCCCGTAATTCACGGGACAAAATATTCTCCTGATCTCCTTCGTGGGATAAACTCCCTTTTTACCTTTTCCCCTTTCAATGCAGAATCCTAAAACTCTTTGCATCCCCTTCTACTTAAAAACCACAACGACGACAACGAGAACGACAACGAACGTAGCGACAACCGAGGCTTTGTCGTGCGGTTTAAACCGTTTTTGGAAATGACGGTGATGATTTATTTTTCTGGGTGGAGCGACGGAGCAGCGGTGCGGATCTCCGGACGTCCGCCAGAAAGAGGAAAAACACACCGTTGTGCGTAAAAACATCCCCCAAAACCATCAGAACCACAAACGTCCCGAGTCGCACACACGCTTTGGACGAAATTGGGAAAAATACCCGAAAAAAGCCACACAATGGAAGGAGTCCTCTGCAATCTCGGATTTCTGCTTCTGTTCAGCCTTTTTGCAGGTAAGGATGGCTGGAGGGAGAGCGTCGGAGCAAAACCAAAATCAAGACCATGGCAACACCCGGTCCAGGTAGGAATCGGGTTTGGAAAGGTTGGGAAAAGGGTCAACCTGGCAGGGACGGCGGGCCTCGGTTCGGACCACGCGCTTTTTTGCAAAATGGTGCAAAAACGACATTAAAAGGGAGACTCTGCGCGAAAACCAATCGTCGCCGTTGTTGCCGTTTTCGTTTTCCCTGTTTTCCTTGGATCCTTTATACGAAATAGCAAGGTTTGCTTTGGGATGGATAGATATTGATAGATAGATGGATCAATTTCCAAACCGTGGGAGATTGAATCTGGGGATTTCAGCATCCGTGGATACGGAGGGCCAAGCCTATTTTTAAAAGCGCAAACCTTTAAAATCATGGTTTAAAGAGATGTAAGAACCAGGTCTGGATCTGAAAAAGGTACTCAAGGAAGCATGCCCCGTTCCTGGCACATGGGCCCCTTCCTTCCCGAAAACGGTGCCTGGTTTTAGCCCCGCAAAGTCCCTTAAACCTTTGCATGAAGGCAGAGTTCCCTTTAAAAACCAATTGCACGCCTCTCTTCTGTTTCCGGCCCAGAAGGGTAGGAAAAAGGAACCAAAACCAGCCCCGGGACCCCAAGGGAAATAGGGAAAGAGGGGGGCATCGGGGGGCCGTGATGTGGTTCGATGCTGCGACGGAAGGGCACACCTTGCAAATGGCAAGGATCGGGTGCGTCCACGCTGCAGAAATAATCCGGTTTGGGGCCACTTTTGGGTGCCGTGGCTCAATGTGGTTTGTTGTGGCACCAGGGCAAAGCAGTGCGGATATCCCCCAAATCTCAGAAACAGCAGGTGATCGTTTTCAGAGGTGGGATGATCGGTCTGAACGATCACGATTTTGCTATTGATTACGACTCTGGAGAGCAAGGTTAGCCAAAGCTAACAGCATAGATTTCAATGCAGAGAAATGTAAGGTCCGCACTTAGGAAAAATGAAATGCATGGATATAGGATGGGGGACATCTGGCTGAATGAGACCACATGTGAAAGGGATCTAGGAGTCCAAGTAGACCATAAGTTGAACCTGAGCCAAGAGTGTGATGCAGCAGCTAAAAAGGCCAATGCGATTCTAGGCTGCATGAATAGAAGTATAGTGTCCAGATCAAGGGAAGTAATAGTGCCGCTCTATTCTGCTTTGGTCAGGCACCACCTGGAATAATGCTGTGTCCAGTTCTGGGCACCACAATTCAAAAAAGATGTGGAGAAACTGGAGCGGGTCCAAAGGAGGGCGACTAAGATGGTGAAGGGTCTGGAAACCATGAAGCCCTATGGGGAAAGACTGAGGGAACTGGGGATGTTTAGCCTGGAAAAAAGACATTTAAGAGGTGATATGAACTGATCTTGCCAATAAAACCCCATGATAGGCCTGCCTTAGCCTGACCGTAAGTCAGAAACAACTTGAAGGCACACAACAACAACAACAAACGTGATCCCTTCCGTGCCTCCCATTGACCAAACCCTTTTTCGTCCCGTTCCCAGGTTGCGTTTCTGGACGTCAGACCACCGACGGGAACGAAGTCATTTCACCGCCAGCGTCGGACGGAAATGTCACAGAAGCCGAGGTTCCTCTAGACGCGGAGCTGGCAATGGAGAACCCCGTCCCTTCTCTCCAGCCC
Source organism: Urosaurus nigricauda (assembly GCA_034509955.1). NCBI lineage: Eukaryota > Metazoa > Chordata > Lepidosauria > Squamata > Phrynosomatidae > Urosaurus > Urosaurus nigricauda. The sequence goes on along the minus strand of JAOEGL010000007.1, from coordinate 33,421,102 downwards.
AGACCTAAAGGCCTTTCCCAAATCTTGGTCCACGTGGAACCGGTCCCTGCCTCTCGCATCATTTTGGAAGGCCACTATACCATCCTGGAGTGCAAATTCCACCCGCCGGAGGCCAACGTCACTTGGAAGAAGTCTTGCTCCCCGAACTGCAGCAACACCTTTGACGTCAACGAGGACCGGAGCAGGAACGTCTCCGTGGACCGCGGGTCCTCCACGCTCTCCTTCCACCCGGCCCAAAGGAACGACACCGGGATGTACTACTGTTTTGTGGAGGCACGTGGCGGATACGGTCAGTCGTGCGGAACATACCTCTGGATCCGGAGTAAGTATGACCCCTGCACCGTTTGGGGTTGGTTTCTGTGCAAGAGGGAACCTTCGTCCTTGCAATGACAAAGCATTATGGCATCCCATGTTTGGCCTGTATCGACCGGCAGATGCAAAACTATGTGTCCCAAGAAAGAGGGCCACCAAAAGGGTGAAGGGTCTGGAAACTGTAGGAGGAAAGACTTAGGGATCTGGGGATGTCTAGCCTGGAGAAGAGAAGGTTAAGAGGGGATAGGAGAGCCCTCTTTAAGGATTTGGAGGGGTGTCCCATGGAAAGGTGCCATACGAGAAGGATGTGGACAAGCTGAATCCGTGTGTCCAAAGGAAGGCAACCAAAACGGCGAAGGGTTCGGAAACCACGAAGCCCTATGAGGCTTCTCCTCCATCAGGGAGCTTTGGCACAACAACAAACTATGATCCCAAGACTTCCGTAGCACTGAGCCGTGGCGGTTAAAGCAGTGTCGAACTGGGTTATTTCTGCAGTGCGGATGCAGCCTTTGCCGGGCATTTTAGGGCCGAAGACGCTCCATGAGGCTCCCAGGGGCCTTTGCTCTCCCCAGACAGTGTTTTGGACCATGTTTTTGCCATTGCCACGCTGTCCCCGGGCAACTTTCATTTCCTATCTGAAAGCACAAAGGGTTTGTGAGATGAGATGCATCCAACCCACACGACTTGCACATGACTTTATGGCTGCATCCGCACTGGAGGAATAACCCGGTTTGGCCCCGCTTTAATGGCCTTGGCTCAAGGCTATGGGATTCTGGGAGGTGGAGTTTGTTGTGGGCCCATATATTTATATATATTTATATACTTACTGTATATATTTCAGTTGGCCCTCCACATTTGCAGCTTTGGCAGATTTGGTTATTTGTGGATTTGATTAATATGTTCTCGCAAGGAATTTCCAGGTCCTCCAGCGCAACTCTACCAGAAGTTGACCACAGAGTTGTGCTTGGAGGACCTAGAAGCCCCTAGAGAAAACAGTTCTCTTGGCACTTGTGGGTCTACTAGCATGATTTTATGAGCAACCTCTGGCAGATGTTGACCATAGAGTTGCACTGGAGGACCTGGAGATTCCTAGAGAGGTGTCCTCTTAGGGTTTGTTTTATTGGCAGTTTTCCTGCATTCGTGGGGGTCCTTCGCCCCGAACCCCAGCGGATGCGGAGGGACCACTAAACTCTATTTGGCGCTAAGTCTTCCCAGACCTTGTAAGGGAGGCTTGGGATGCTTTGGGATCTCCTCCTCTCCCGCTTTCTGCCTCCTAGGACCGCGCTCCGTCTCCTTCCTGAACATGAGCGAATCCGTCAAGAACAAGATCATCACCGCGGAAGGCTTCCTCTTGCTCGCCTGTGCCATGGGTCCCGGCCTTTTCCTGCTCTTCAGGGTGAGCGGGGCTTTCTTTCCATTCGCGGTTTGCCCACACGCCCCGGTGCCTTGCATCTGTTTCCAGTCACCAGACCTTGTTCCGCTTTTACGTGATCTCTGCTCCCCGAGAGAGCCCTGGTAAAAGGTGTCTCTTCGGGAGACTTTCCGAGGCCCAAATCATGGGTTCTGGGGCGCTTTCCAGAGTCCTCTTCCTTGCCGTCTGGGCACCAACGCTGGCCAAGTTTGGGAAGCAGTTCTATCCGATGATTCCCTCCATCCGTTTTCCAAATGGGCATCTCATGGGCAAAGTGGTAGAGACGCTTGTTGAGACAATACATTGTTGGTCAGGCCTCCTCTGGAATATCGCATCCGGTTCTGGGCCCCGTAATTCAAGACAGGTGTCGACTTATCCATGGGGTCAATGCAAATTCTGCATATGCTGGAATCCCATTGATTTGAATAGGGGTGTGCTCCCTCCAGCACATGCACCATTTTGTCCTTTGCCGTCTGCGTAAGCTTTGAACCACGTACGGCGGAGGCGCATATGCAAAGGGCGCATTGTACCGTACTTTAAATCTTATATAAATGAAGGAACCATACCCCGTAATCTTTTCCTAAAGGCATCGAGACCTTTATCTCTCATCCCTCCAACCTTTAATGTGAGCAGAGGTAGTTAGGCCTGATGGAAACCTATACATTCTTTGGAATCGTTTTCCTTTCCTTCATCCACTTTAGATCCTTTATTGCATGCACCTATATTTTACTCTTATCCGCAGGTTGTATAAAAACCCATAATTTTGTCCCCTAAACCTGTCCTCGACTTATAAATGAGCATATACCTTTGTGTTAAGTGTTAAGTGCACTGGAAACTTACATTTTCGAGCTACACTCAGTGCCCAAACCGCACACTCCTCACCGCAACACGGTTGTGCGCCCGGCAATGTCTTACGCTCCTGTATCCTCCACAGAAGAGATGGGAAAATGAGCGTCTCTCGCAGGCCAAGAAGAAGGCTTACGAAGAGGAGAACCTCTATGAGGTAAGTCCAGGGGACGGGATCCGTGGAAAAGAAATGCGTGCAAATCCCAAAGCCGGGAGAGACGACAAAGTGCGTTCGTTCGTCTTAACAGCAGGAACATTTGACACAGAAAGATAGAAAGTGGGGAGTGTGAATTCAAACACAACGGAAGCGGCTGCTTCTTTTTTCTGACCCAAATACAAAAGGAGATGGTCAATAACGTCAATGCTGGTATTTGTTATTTTACTTTTATGATTTGTTCAAGCCAGGTTTGGAACTGTGCAGTTCTGCTTTGCTCTGGTTCTTGAAACACCAAAATATTTTTTCCTTTACTGGGAAGGACTGAAGCTTCCGCACAACACAAAAAGTCTCCTTTAACAGTTCAATCCTAACGCTATATTCCAGTCTCCAAACTGGGATAAATTGGGTTTACGTTCTAACAATGTTCCTTGGGATATCGGCCTAAAACCCCTTGTCCAGGGTTGCCAGGACAGGCAAACTTACCCCATAGTTTAGTGCCTGAACCTGACGCCGAGGTTCCAAGATCTGCAGATGTTACACCTGTGACTTTTGCAGATGTTGTACACACTACAAAAAGCAGTCTAACCAATGCAACACATGCACACTTTTCAGAGTGGTTCTCTCACCCTGGGATTCCTCTACTTCACCCTGAGGATTGCAGAAGATATTTTTTTGTGGGTTTTCCCGGGCTCTGTGGCCATAAGAGCTTATTCCTGACGTTTCGCCAGCATCTGCGGCTGCCATCTTCATTTTGCAGAAGGGGTTCCAAGGCCCTGGGAACCCAATTGACCATTTCTGAGCCCTTTTCCTCTTCTCCTTCTCAGGGTCTCAATCTGGACGAATGCTCCATGTACGAGGACATCTCAAGGGGGTTGCAGGCCACCTACCAAGACATCGGCAACGTCAAAGTGATTGACCTGCAGCTGGAGAAACCAGAGAAACCGTGACCCAAAGGACCTTGCTTGGGGTTCTTTTGCAAGGAGCCCTTTCGGATCCCTGAATATCCTCTCTCAGTTTAGCCTGCAAAGGATTGTTTTTTTGGGGGGTGGGAATGATGTATTCTCCCATCACTTGGACATTGACATTTTGCAAAACCATTTCGGTTCTCCTGTAAGGACATTAAATGTATCGGTTCTGCTTTGTCAAAACCTTTTGGTTTTGTGAAGCAACCAAAGCACTTCCCTGGCACTTTGGTTCTCCAGACAAATTATTCCAAAAAGTACTATCTTCATTTAACAGTTCTTCATTCTCTTTTTTCATTGTTGATGTCTTGAGAAATTAAGCTTCCGTCTACGTTTCTGGGGAGAAAAAGGGTTCTGGGATACAATGCTAAATTTTCTTTTTCGTTGTATTCACTGGGATGTGACTATTATCACACTTTGCTGGATTAATTCCTTCAGAACTTGCATTTTGCTTTCATCCTCCCTTCTTTGTGGGAAAATATATTTATATCATGATCGATGTGGTCTGGAAGTCGCCTCGCTTTGATAAAAACGAAGAGACAGTTTCCTGAATCCTGAGCTAAATATTGGTGGGGGGAAAAATGGTTCGGCAACTTTCCAGAAAAACCTGGTTGTGGATAGTGCTAACTGCATGGCACTTGCAATGTGATCAAAACATAAACACAAACACAAACATATACACAAACAAATTTTTTAAAATTCCCAAGCAATGGGCCTGATTTATAGCTAGGAATGAGAGAGATGCAGAAGGAGCAATGCCTTTGGGTTTCGGACAGAAATAACTACACTTCCCATGGGTCTTGTTTATAGCAAAGGCAAGTTTATTTCCATAAAGTGGCAAAGCTACTGTTTCCTGACGCAGTTCACAGTCCTGTATTGATATAACCGCAGACTTAAATATTTGTAATGTTTTTTTAAAACGTTTCCTGAACTGTGATGTTAATAAAATAATGTTTTATTCCATGTCTGGCAGTCTGTGCCTTTGCTGTGTAGCTCATTCTTTGTCATTGTACAGTCAGCCCTCCGTATCCACGGATTTTTCATCCGTGGATTCAACCAGCATCCGTGGTTTGAAACTACACCCGTCCCTCCATATTTGAGGATTTGATATTTGCGGATTTGATTATTAATGGATTTGATTAATATGTTCTCTATAGGAATATCTAGATTCTCCAGCGTAACTTTATGGCCAACTTTAATTAAAAATTGCACTGAGAGACCTAGAGCTTATTCACTCCACTAAGCCTTTGCAGCTCCTCCGGCGCAGTTTTATGGTCAGCGTCTGTCGGACGTTGGCCACAGAGTTGCCCTGGAGGACCTAGAGATTCCTAGAGAGGTAAAAACATGGTGGTTTTGTTATTTGCATTTTTTCAGTATTCACCGGGGTCTTGTGCCCCTAACCCTAGAGAAGATGGAGGGACAAGTGTGTTCTTAAAAAATGCACAAATTCCAAAAAACAAAGCTTGATTGTGCCATTTTCTGTAAGGGACACCTTTTACAGCATACACATTTGCATGCAACGTGTTTATTTGCCCTTAAGACCCAAGGTTTCCAAAAACAAGACAGTCCCACTTTATCATGACAGTTACGTAAAGGTCTCTTCCCTAATTCCTGCACATTACAAGAACAGCCTCTTTTGCTGACGGGCTCCAGCAGTCTGGCCTAGTGGTTTGCAGCAGTGCGGACGCAGCCCAAATTGCCATTGAGAGAATGCGACGGAACAGAAGATGGCACTGCGGCTTCAGATTTGGGGTTTTCGAGGCACTATAATGCAAAGATCTAAGTCAATGCCACCAAAAACAAAGCAAGAAGCTCAACGGACCAACTGAAATATTAATGGGTCTGGAAATTAATCTCAGCGTTCCTAACCCTTCACGGTCCTTTGAATAAAATATTTATTAAAGACTCTAGACTGGGGCTCTGTTTTAGCACCGTAAGAGGTACTAATCGTATTCGTCATTGCATGCAAACATTGCATGCAAATTGTTCAAATATTGATATCAAAAGGTTGATTAAGTCCACTTAGCAGGGATGATGTGGGTCTTTTTTATTTGGAGCGTCAGACGGCTATTCTCGGCCATAGCTATAATGGCATCTGCTTTTTTAAAAAACAAGGTTATTTCATTCTGAAAAGCCATTTAATTGACCATAGAATTGCACAGGAGTACCTTAAAATGCCTAGAGAGTTGTGATTTTCCAGCACAACTCTATGGTCAATTTGCAGAGTTTGACCATAGAATCACACTGGAGGACCTTAAAATGCCTAGAGAAGTCGTTCTTTTTAGGAATCTCCAGGTCTTCCAGCACAACTCTATGGTCAAATCTTGGCAGAAGTTAACCATAGAATTGCACCGGAGGACCTTAAAATGCCTAGAGACGTTTTTAGGAACCTCTAGGCCTTCCGGCACGACTCTATAGTCAATGTTTGGCAGAATTTAACCACAGAGGACCTAGATATTCCTAGAGAGGATGTATTAATCTGCTCTGGGGCAGAATTGAACCCGTGCCACTCTTCTGACCAAATTTTCAGCTAAAATTTTCATTAAAAACGGTCGAAGAAGAAAGAGCCATTTTATATGGATAAAATTGTTCTTAAAAATGTTCAAAATTCATGTGTAAAAGTAAAATGGGACTCCAGGTTCTTCTTGCAAGGCCTTGGCTGCGTCTAAATTGGAGAAATAAGCCGGTTTGGTACCGCTTTAACTCTTTTGTGGCTCAAGGCTATGGAATTCTGGGAGTTGGAGTTTGTTGTGGGGTCCAGAGCTCTGCTCCGCTCTGGGCCCCCCAACAAACTCCAACTCCCAGAATTCCATAGCAGTGAGTCAGACAAAGAATTAAAGTGGGGCCAACCCCGGTTATCGCTCCAGTGCGGACTCCAACTCCCAGAATTCCATAGCCTTGAGCCAGGATGTGGAAAAGCGGTGCCAAACTGACTTATTTTGACATCACTTTAACTGCCGCAGCTCCATGCTATGGAATTCTGGGATTTGTAGTTTTGTGTGTGAGGGGGAGTAATTCAACCTTCTCTGTCAGAGAGCTCTGGTGGTGCCACAAAAACGAAACACACTGCAGAAATAATCCAGTTTGAGACCGCTTTAACTGCCATGGCTCTTTACCACAGAATCCTGGGATTTGTAGTTTTATTGTGAGGCACCAGGGCTCCCCTGAGAGATAAACCTGGCGCCATTGTTGAAGTACAAAACCCAGGATACCATAGAGAGGCGAGGCAGCACTTATAGCGGGATCAAACCGCGTTAACTCTACAGGGCAGACGCTCCCTGAGGTAAAATGAGGTATTTCTGAGGGAAGACTTTATTTTATTTTTGAAAAGGACCATCAAAAGGGAGGCTTAAGCAACAAACACCTCCAAATCGCCCTGAGAGAGGAACCAAAATAATAAAACAGTATGTTTATTGTTTATATTTGGTAGGCCTTTGGCCCTTTTTATTTTCCCCTCAGCCAAGTCTGCCTAGTAACGACCGCCAAATAAATGTAGCCAATCAGCGCGCAGCATTCCCCTTTTGCGCCCAATCAAAGCCGAGCAGGGGCGTGGCCGGAAAAAGAGGGCGGAGAAGGAAGACATAAAGAAAGAGGAGTTGGAGTTGAGAGTCACGTGAGCGTCCTTTTGAGTCACGTGGCCCCAACTGTTGTCTCAGCGGCAGCGCGTGGTGGTTTGCCCCGCCCACTATGCCTCCCAAGGGGGCGTGGCCTCAGTCTGGAGGCAGTTGGGGATCAAAACAAAATGGAGGACAAGGGGCTGGGAAAGGCCTATCATTATCATTATCACTGTCATTATGGGTTTATTTTGGTTTTCCTGCTGTTCAAACATGGAGGAAGCTGCTGCATGCATCCCCTTGGCCTTAAATGCTCTGTTTTGAGAGAGAAACTGGGCCTTTAAGGCAGGAAAGTTAATGTAATTCAATTCAGGGAAAGGGAAGAGATATAATATATGTATATATATCTAACTATAGATGGATAGATATCTATAAATATATATATATATGTGTGTATACACACAGATGGATAGATATGTGTGTGAGATTATATATATATATATATATATACACACATATGTATATATAACTATAGATGGATAGATATCTATATCTATATATACACACACACGGATAGATAGATATACACACAGATGGAAAGATAGATATGTGTGTGAGATTATTTATATATATATACATATGTATATATAACTATAGATGGGTAGATATCTATAAATTTTTATATATACACACATGGATAGATATGTGTGTGAGATTATATATATATGTATGTATATATATCTAACTATAGATCGATATATATATATATATATATACAGATGAATAGATAGATATGTGTGTGAGACTATATATATATATATATATGTATGTATATATGTATATAAATCTATCAAATCTAGACAGATAGATATGTCCCAGCTCCAGAGTCAGTTGTGCCAAGGCTTAATGGTGAGAGAAAAGGACCTTTGCATGCGCTCAGAGGCACCCTTTTTGCAAAAATAAAGTTACTATTATTATATCGTTACCTCCGCCCCATTGGAAAGAGTATCGCGTTCATTTGAAGCATTTTTATTTGAAGCCAATATCTATATAAATATGTCTAGCTGTCTATGTATGTATATATGTATAGACAGAGATACTGCTTGCATATCTGTCTAGCAACTTGTATATAAACATATATAGATAGATATATGTATCTAATCTCTCTATGTAGATAGATGCTATCCCAGCTCCATGTTTTTGCTCTCTAAAAGGCAAATGGAGCTGATGAAACAACACCTTTGGCCCCGGTTTTGAGCCTCCAACATATTTTAAGGGGGATTAAGAGTCTGAAACTAGTACATTGGATGATGTCGATCAGTTATTCTTTTTGCTTATTCTTAGGATCTGCCTTCAGCATGAATCCTAGTGACGGGGTCAAAGGAGACCACCAGCAATCCTTTCCCGGCTTCGGCTTCCCCCGTTCGTCCCATCGGCTGAGAGGGTCTCCCTCGGAGAAGCACGGCCTCGAGGAGAAATCCGTCCGAGTCAAACGCCGCCGAACCCGGCGGGAGCGGAACAGCGCCAAATTTGGCAGGAACGCCAGCGACCAGGCCCCAGAGCCAAGGGGCGACCGCAGGGGGGTGCAGAAGATGCTGCCCCCTTTCTGGGGTTCCCAGCTGAGACTCTGCGCTCAGTCGACCCCCGTCCGCGGGACCTGTGGGGCGAAACCGGCCGTGATCATCACCCAGAACAGGCTCACGCAGCAGCACCACCTGGGCATGTTTAATAGAGAGGTGAAATCTGCTGACATAGAGCGGCTGTTGAGTCCCATACCTGAGCCACAGGTAATGAGAGAGGTGAGCCCTGTGTGCGGAGACAACGGCCTGGAGAAGCTAGAGAGAGAAGAGGTCCAGCCTCACAAGCCCCACGAAGCTGCTGCTCACGAATCTGTTCCCGTTGAGCTATCCAGATGCGCTGCAAAGGATCTGGTTGGGGGGAATAGTGAGGATTCCCTTTGCGTTATCCCAGTCTCAGTTGCAGAACCTCGTTGCGCGGCTGCCGTAGGAGCCACAGAGGCAGAATCCCAGCCCCTGTTCGCCCCTCCGGTTTTGGGGTTCGGTCCACAGGCCGCGGAGACTGGAACTTTTCAGAGCAACGCCTCCTCCATGGTTTTGAATGAGAAGGAGAACATCCCCCCTGCTCCCCCAGCAAAGGGCAATTCTCTTGTGAAGGAGTTGGCCGAGGACCTTCAAAGGCTTCTGGACCTCAAGGCCAAGTTCTCCGGGCGTAATTTAATCAGCGAAACACGCCAGGCTGTCCTCAGGGTCCTGCGGGAGCAGAAGAGGACCCTGCCGGATTTGTCTGCCTTGGCTTCTTTGCTCAAGACGTTAGCAAGTGGTTGTGACAGAGAAGCCATCCACGCAGGTGAGGTGGCAGCGAAGTTGGTGCCTCTTACTATTTAAAGACCGGCCGAGTTGCTTTGGGAGAATGCAGCATTTGCAATACAGCTGGACCTCCCTATCCACAGATTTCCTTGAAGCATCCCTGGCTTCAAAATGTTTTAAAAATATATAAATTCCAAAAACCAAATCTTAATTTTGCCATTTCATGTAAGGGTCACTTTTTCCCTATTTGTTGTATTTAATGGGACTTGAACACCCACGGATTTTGGAATCCATAGAGAGTCCTGGAACCAAACCTCAGTGGATAGCGAGGGTCCACTGTACATATTTTAAAAGTCTAAATATCATACTGTTTTTCATTCACCATCTTTTTAGTTTACTTTCAATGTCATGTACCTTGCTGTAGTATTTTGCACTACTGTGGACTGGTGCGTCACACGGTGGAAGTACAAATTTATATTGACCTTATTTAGTCACTTAGCCTTCATTCTTACAGATTGGCGGTTGCAGATGGGATGCACTTGGTTACACTTCTGGAGCACAGAATTATATTATTGTTAAGCCTACACCATTTAACAATACTGTGTTCTAGGTGCTGAGATGACATAAAAATTAAATCTGTAGCACCTGAAAGGTCATCAGATTTATTATGGCACGTTGGACTTCATGCTTGTAGTTTTCTGACTCCAGATGGGGTTGCCTAGGGTCCTTTCTTCTTTCCTCTTTCAGATTTCAAGAGCCCGGCTAAGAGGGATCAGGAAGAGTTTTGTCTGGAGTCGAAATCTAGCAAGTGCAGCAGCAGGAACTCTGACCTAGGCGTTTCTCTGAAGAAGAGGAGAGGACAAGAAGAACCCTTCCTCCTCGGTAGCTTCTCTCCCAGTCCTGTCTATACAGCATTAAGAATGGTGAGCACCGTAAAGCCTCAGAGAACTACTTTGCCCTCTCTCTCTAGCAAGAGCCCTGTGTGTGTGTGTGTGTGTTTGTGTACTTTCAAGTCATCTGTCGACTTATTCATGGCAACCCCATGAATTTCACAGCGTTTGTTTCCTTAGCCAAGGAATACACAGAGATGGTTTTGCCAGTTTAAAAATGTGTTTAGAGATAAGGTTTAAACAAGGAGCAGGTGTCTGTTTATCTGTCTAGAGATGCACACCCCACTTCTCTTTATCAAATAAGCCCAGAGCAGCTCACAAAAAGTACATAAAACAATATGACACAGTAAAAGAGTCCAAATTACTACATTAGATGTTGTACCATAAAGCAGGAAGTAAGAACCATTGATTATAACAACAAGGAGAAAGAGCCTGTTGACCCACATTAAAAGCTTGCCACTGTGAAAAGGTCTTAGCATCTTGCCTACTAAACCTTAAAAGCCAAGGAACCTACCAGCCGTGTCTATGGGAGCTCCCCAGCTGGAACAGAAAGATGGGGCTGGACCTCCAGAGCATTGCTCTTGCCATTAGTCTTGGCCTGTCCCTTTGAAAGCTCTCTTTCTCAGTGAGCAGAATCAGAGGCAATGGCAGATAGCAAGCCAGGAGGAGAGGGACCAAACTGCCTTGTTTTCTCGCTGCCCTCGAACTCAGTTGCCAAAGGACTGTAATGGTGTTGCTGCTTATAAGTGAGCAGAGGTGGAAGTCTGCTTCCAAGGAGCCCAACTGGTCACCCAGGCTGTAAAGCACACCTGCGTATTGCAGCCAGGCACTACATTTTAAAGGGTGAACTTGTAAAATTGGCAAGCATATAAAAACGCAGCACGTGAAGTAGTCTGCAGGTTGCTGGGCGAAGGAACAGCTGGAGTACCATCTTCTGTTTTAGTGCTTGGAGCTGTTGTATCGTTCCTCTGAAGCATTCTGGCTGATCCCTGCCAATGGATTGTTCTGCAAAGGCGTTCCAAGGACAAACAGATAAATTGTGTGTGTGTGTGTGTGTGAGAGAGAGAGCGAGAGACTGATAGAGAATGCCATATCAAATCCTTTTGGCCAAGAACATTGTGACTGTGGCAGGGCTGGAAAGAAGGATCACAAGTCTCCCAGGCCTGTATTTTGCTGTGGTCCCTCTGCATTAGACCCTCTTCTTTGGTGCCCACAAGTCAGTCCCACGTTGTGACCCAGACATTCCATACCGCTTGGGCCTTTCTGTGCAGCCGTGTCCTTTGTCAGCCACAAAATCTGACAGTCACAAAGCTCTTCCGGCACACACTGCCTTCCAGCCCCCCTGTCAGGGAGTCATGATTTTTAACCTCAGCTTAAAAACTTATTATCATCGGCTTTTGTTCAGTTATAACGCAAATCAAAAGCAGCCTTCATGGTCAAAATGGAGTATTTGTAGGAGTCGGATGGACATATGCACCTTCCCGTAAGCTAGTATGAGTTGCACCCTTTATGGAAACAGGGCCTGCTTTAATCTGCCTCCATCCTGCTCTTTCCTGTATCTGTGCTTGACTCCTCTGTCACAGTTCTTCCTCTTTGCAGGCAGAAGAGAGACCAGGCCAAGGAGAAAGCTTTGGATCCTGTGTTGAGCCAGAAAGTGTTGACCAGTACAGCTTCCATTTGACAACCGTCCATCCGTACCCTCATCTTCGTTCTGCGTCTTCTCAGCACATGCATTCATCCAGAACCTCCCTTGTCTCTGAGGAGCGGCTCAGAACATCCCAGCCCTGGGAACAAGGGTCAGCAGAGGCCTTCTGGGGGTCCAGAGGCCAGCAAGAGAGGCCAGAAGCAGCCACCAAGAGAGCCTTGCCAAAGAAACAGATTTCCAGAAGGCACGGCTTGCCTTTCGCTGCCCATGATCCCCTGGCTTCATCCAGTCTTACAATGAACAAGAGTGGCTCTGACCCTTTCCTCTTGGCAGAGCCTCAGCACTATTCCTGTGTCTATGAACTAAGCCCAGATGTGTGGAGGTTACGTGAGATGGACCCTGCTCCAGTCCACAGCCTCCATCCCTCCCAGCTGCTGGATCCAGTGCTGAGGAACGCAGAGAGGGCTCCTGATGAGTCTCAGACCTCCTTCGATGTCTTAAGGAGCATCTGGAGTCCAAAAGTGCCCAGGAAAGGAACCAAACATCCAGTGCCCCGACCCCTGGCCTATCCCCATTTGCCTCGCCAGCTGCCTTCTTCCGGAGAGTTGAATTTGGAACAAGGGCTGCCAGAAGACTTTCTCCAGCTGTATGGCATCCTCCCCAGGCAGCACTGTGCCTCCTTCTACAGGCAGGATCCTCAGCAAGATGTGACCATCGCCAGCAGACCCGCTCAGCATAGAAACGACCTGTTTTCCGTACTGGCAAACCCCAGGATGTATTGTCAGACAGTGTCTGTTGAACGAGGGAGAACCTCCGAGAGCTACCCGGTCTGGGGGCTGGCAGAGGCCCCAGAAAGAAGCCAGGGAACCAGAGAGAAGAGCAGCTCTTCCAGGACAGAGGGGCAGACGGGAGGCCTGGAGAGGCTGGTCCAACTCGAATCGGCTTGGCAGCTGCAAGCCCTCCAGCAGCTCCCGATGTCCTACTTCCCCCCCTCAGAGGCTCTGGAAGGGAGTGGGAAGACCCCTCTCTGCACCTTGCAGGGGCATTTGCTGGGACAGGCCAGCCCCGAACCCTGGGCCTTCCCCCGAATGAAGCTGTACTGAGAGGAGCGTGTGGGGAGGAACTTGCTTGGATCAGGGGCTTTGGGGCAGCCCATGGTTGCTAAGATGGGGCAAACGAAAGGATGGAGGTGGCTACTCGGAAGAGGCATTTGCTACCTTTAACCTAAAATCTCCTTGAGTTAGGTGATTTCTTTTTTTTTTTTTTAATTCCTTTAAAGCCTATTTTGAGCCCTAGAAAAGGTTCCAAAGCTCCCTCTTCTATGTGTGACCGTCTATGGAGCAATGGCTTTCCAAGCCTAGGTTGCGGACTAATTGTCCAGCAACGGTAATGCTGTTACTTGGCTCCATTAAATGACCATATTTCAAGAACGCTGTTATCCTTTTTTACTTATAAGGGAGTTAATCCAAGTGATTTTAAAACATTTTCCTAAAGCTGGAAAAGGTTTAATCATAAACTTGACCATTTCAGTCTTAATCATAGTATTTGAGTACGAACTTGTTTACTACCCTTCTGTAATCAATTTACTGTTTGTTTCAGAGTTTTGTGTCCGTGAATGCCTTAACACACATTTGCTCTTGCTAAGGGCTTCCTAGCTTCCGGATTACACCAGTTTTGGTACTACTCAAACTCCATGAAACGCCAACCTTGGAGGAGGGAGGATAATTCCTACTTTATGTTGTCTAGTCCAACTTTGCAGTAGTGAGCCCTTCCTTACTTCCATACTGAGGCTGCATCCACACTGGAGAAATAACCCGGTTTGGCACCGGTTTAATGACCTTGGCTCAAGGCTATGGGATTCTGGGAGTTGGAGTTTGTTGTGGGCCCAGAGCGGAGCTCTGCTCCGCTCTGAGCCCCACAACAAACTCCAACTCCCAGAATCCCATAGCCTTGAGCCAAGGTCATTAAACCGGTGCCAAACCGGGTTATTTCTCCAGTGTGGATGCAGCCTGAGAAACCTGGGGAAGTAATCTGCTAATTGAGAAGTGATACAGAGGGTGAAGGGCGGTGGATATTTTCAAGAACAAAACACAGGAAATTCATTGGGGCAGAAATATCCAGATATGGAGAGGGCTGTCAAGGTCTAGTCCCTATTAGCAAAAAAAGGGGGTGACATTTCTGTCCTTACTTGCTTTGCTTCTGTGGATAATAGGATATGTGGTTCTTCCACAGCTTCCACATACATGCCTCCTGTGCCATCATAGGAGAAGATTCTGCTTGCGGGCAGTTGCTCTTCTTTCCCTGCGGCTCAGTAAGCAAACATCAAACTCCAATTTCTCTTTGGAGAGGTGTGCTTTTCTCCCTATTTCTCTCTCTTTTAATTCCATCCTCTTCTCGACCGGGAGGTTGCCTGGGCAGATTATTTCCTAGTAAATTATGCGAGATGTGCAAACTGTCAGAGCAATAACTTTTGAGACGGGATAATTGCTAGCCTGATGGTCAATGCAAAACGCTCATCCGAGCGAGCAAATGAGGGACACGGCAGAAGTGCTTGCTTAATGAAGGATGCGCTCAGAGAGCTGGCAGCGAGCTGCTCAGCCTCAGTCATTATGGGAAGGTGGTCGGAGGTGTGTGCTCAGGATATAGATCACTTCCCAAAGATCACACACACATTATACTCCACATTCATCTGTAAAGATGAATCCTTTCGCGGTGGCAATGTCTCTGCTTCAAGTCCCACCTCGGCCACAAATTCACTAGATGACCCTTGGCACAAATGCTATCTCGGCCTCAGCGGCTCCCATTTGTAATGCGCGGTGATGTGACTGGCCTATATTATTGGGTTTCTGTAAGTATTGATACACCAATATCCGTGGGGCAGGGGCAGGAGTACATACTGGTGAGGGCAGCAGATGTAGATACAGTGGCTGAGATGTCTCAGAGAAGGAGGGGAGCTGAACATTTTGGCAGTGGCTGGCTGCCACGTTTTTACCCAACTGGGAAACATTGGCCACAGAGAAAAGCATCTTGTAATCTTTTTTGCAAGGTATTTCTGAAGACAACCATGGGACACTAGACCCTTGCAGGTGTCCCTGTGCGGAAATGCAGATTTATTAAATCGGTTCTAACCTGCCTGGTACTTGCCCACCCTGTTTTGGAAACCTGCTTCAGAAACAAAGGGTAATTGCTTGGTTTTGCTGTTTGTATTCCATGTACAGATCCCACTCTTAGTCACTCTGGAGCGTCATTGAGAATTCAGCTGTGGCCAAAGAGTCATCGCTTGCCTGGGGGACCCACTGACCCAAACTGGCTTCTGACTCTGATACCTTTCCTGATCCTGCTCTGTCCCCAGGAGATTTCAGGCAGAGGTAATGAGCATGAACTCTTCTGCTCTTCCTCTTGGAAGGAATAAGTGAGGTATGCGGTGTGGGTAAGAATTGCGCTTGGGTCTGCCTTCCCCTTTTCCTTCCCTGTCGCTCTGACACGCCAGATACCCTTTCCAAAGCTCCGCAATATCAGCCGTTCCCTGCAGGGCTCCCGGGTCTGGCTGGGCTCTCAAAACACAGAAATAGATGGCATTATCATAGCTAGAATAATCTGGTTGCTTTAGGCTTGAGGGTCACATGCAAGGGCTTGTGTGCCATCGCAGCGGTGTCACAAGTTGTAGCGTAGTAGCATCAGCTTTCTGACTTGAGCTGCAGCATCTCCTTTCTGATTCCCACTGAAGGGATGGGAGCGGATTTTCCTGTACTCTGGACTGTGTTCTGTCTTATAGCTTCACACTGGGTTGAGATTGTTGAAATAACAATTTTAAGGAATTGGGCAACTTGCGGCCCTCCAGAATGGTTGAATTCGAAGATATAGTTGTGTTAGTCTAGAGAGTCAGTATGCAAAGGGATCTTGTATTATTTTTGAGTCTAACAAATAAAAGTTGGTAGCATGAGCTTTCATAGACGTGAGCCTACTCAACATACGTCTGAGGAAGGAGGCTCAAGTCTACAAAAGCTCATGCTACCAACTTCTTCCTTTCGGTTAGTCTCAGAGGTGCTAAAGGATCCCTTTGAAGACTCGTGTCTCTCCAGCTTGTATCCTTGGTGTTGGCATGACTGATCCTTGAGTAGGAAAGGGCCTCATGGACCATAGAGTCTAACCCCTTCACTCAACTCAGGCCTTTCCAACTAAGGCAGGTATCTCCAGCCCCTTTTTGAAAATGTCCAAAGAAGGAGACCCTGCCACCTCTCTGGGTAATTGGCTCCAATGCACAACTGCTCTTACTATCCAGAAATTCCTTCTTATGTTTTATGCTGTGACTTAAAACCATTAGACCTGGTCCTCCTCTCTGGGGCAGCAAGGAAAGAACCTGCCCTCTCTTGGGAAGCCCTTGAAATATTTGCCCCTCAGTCTCCTCTGCACCAGGCTGAACATGCCCAGCTCCCTCAAACTTTCGTCACAAATTTTGTTCTCCATTCCTCTTAATGCTCAGCAAGAGTTGCTGGCTAGGACCGATGGGAGTTATAGTCCAACATCTGGCAGGAACACCAGGGAGGCCGAGAGGCAAGTCTGGAGTTGTGTGTCTCAGCAGTTGTGTGACCTTGTAGCAAGTCCTGCCGCCTCCGCTCTGAAGATCATTGCCTTCTTTTTGCCGGAGAGAGAGCGGACAGAAGGTTAATTAGTTAATGGCCTTTGGCTGCTGGGAAGAAAGCGGAAAGTGCTGCTCTCGTAGCCACCGCTGGCAGGCCCTGTAATTAATACTCCTCTTAAGTATTTATTACGGGGAATGCACCCACCTGCGTGCTTTTTTTGCCTTCTAAAATCCTGCCAACGCAATGGTCTGTGTAGCGAATGGCCACATCTCTTAAGCAGCCAGTGTTCATCCGTGGGCAGGGGACCCAGAAATCCCCCTCCGGACGGGGCAGGGAGTATCCTTCTGCCTGCAATGAGGTGGTTCCCTAATGATCTGGGTATATTCTTACACAGCCTGGGAATTAGGCACGTGATGCACATTTGTTCACTGACCCGCTGTGTGATGTTGTGTTGATGCTTTCCTGAGTTCTGTCATTAAATTCCACATAGTACAAGTGGAACCAGCCACAAAATCTGCAGCACGAAGGGTCCCACCTATCCAGAATCCCAGCCGGCCGTGTATGCTGCTTTCCATTCCCCTTCTCTCTTTGTTTTGTCGTCCTCATGGCCCCTGGGCACCTTGCATCCCTCATCCCCTTAGGACCTTTTCCCCTTAAAGACTTGGAGAAGGGGAGCTTCTGGAAATCTTGGGGGCTCCCACCCACCCCTGCCCTGTGTCCGTTCCCTTTTGGGAGACCGTCACTAGCAGCTCCTTGGTGTTGTGTAATGTTTGCGTTTCATTTCAAGCAAACAGGCCTGAGCATAGGTGGGGACGGACGGAGCATAAAAAACAGCCCAACAGAACAGAAAGACCAGGCGGCTCAAACGTTTGGCTCAAACTGTAGTCTGGCCTTTATTTATTTGTTTTTTTTATAGAGATGCCACCTTCTCCCACCAGCAGCGTGGTTCTGCCTTCAAAGTGGGGCTGCGGAGTGTGAGAAAGGCCCGGCTTTCTGCCAAAATGGCATTCGCCACCTTCCAGAAGAATCCCCAAAGTTTCCTTGCAGCATAAAAAGGAGGAAGGAGCAGGGAAAAGGGGGGAAACGTGGAAGCACCTTTAAGACTACTGTGTTTATTTTTTAATTTTTGCATGAGCTTCCATGGATGTAAATCCACTTGCTTGTGGGCCATTCGCCTGCAATTCTCCCATCAAAGGTGAGGCTTGCTGACTTAACTGTAGCCTCAGCTCCAGTAACCGCCTTCTGTTCAAACTTGCAATGGCACAAATGCAGGTGTGTGTTGACGCTGAAATCCCATTTGGGACAGGCAACCTCTGCCCTGCCAGATGTTAGTCTATATCTCCCATCAGCCCTAGCAAGCATAAGTTGTGATCCTATCAGATCTGGATAGGGTCCAGCTGCCCATACCTACAGGCCAAGACTAGGGCTTCACAGGGACATCCCGACTGCTTTATTTCTCCCCTGTGGGTTGCTGTGTGTGCGGTTAAAAGGCAGAATAAGCAGAATGGGCTGAATAAGCATCACTAACGCTTTGGATTGCAGGTGGGAGATGGCTCTTTTAAATGCTCCTCAACATCCCGCAAAGGGAAAACCAGAACTGTTCACAAAGTGCTCGGGTAGGATCTCTGATCCTGGTATTCTAGCTTTCCGTTTGCAGTGAGGGGTGGGCTTTTTTGTTTGATTTTTTTTTCTGGAGGTCGGGGGTCTTACCTCTGGAATTCAGCCTCCTCCAACCTTTCCACCGGTCCCTTCCATGGATCGGGGGAACCTGCCCTCCTCCTCCCAGAGCCCCACTGACCCTGCTCCAGCAATATGTCTGTATGGTATGTGCCATGCATGAATTTCGGTTAGTGGCACACCTGAACCCATGCAAGGTGTGTGTGGTCACTCCCCACGTGCACAGAGGCACCAGGAAAACAAATTCGATGATTCTTAAAAACAAGCTCTCTTACGCCGTTTCCAGGAAAACTTGGACAAAGTCCCTGTGTGTGATGAACTAGTGTCTGCACGGATCGCCTTCCCGCTATTCCATCTTGCCGGCGGATTCCAAGATGGGTTTGCCGTCTTCATCGAACCAGTGTAGAATTTCCTCTTCTTCCATCTCCTCCGAGTTCCCAGCCTTCAGAGCCATCCTCAGCTTCGCCCAGAACAGCCGCCGAGCCCCGGACTCCGGCGGCCACGTGATGTAGGTCTTCTTCAGCATCACCTTCCGCATCCGGTAGTAGGCAGAGAGCTCTCTTTTGGGGATGTCCTCCAAGAAGACGGGGATCAGAACGTCCTTGAGTTCGTCGAAGAGGCGGTAGCTGGCCAGCTGGATCTCCATGGAGCACCACTCGCTCTGCAGGTAGTTCCTGCTGATGACGCAGATGGTGTGCCGGCTGTTGTGGATGCTCTCCACAATGTTGTCGATGATGTACTTCCCCGGCTGGAAGTCCCGGTGGTGAAGGCACAGCCGGAAGACGGGGCTCCCTCCTTTCTCCAGGTTGGGGACCAAGTGCTCCAGCACCCAACCCTCGTCCGTAGAGTTGTAGGAGACAAAGGCGTCGAATTTGTAGTTCTCGTCTTTGCCCCGCCGCCAGCGGTCGCTGACCCAAGCGCGCAGGATGTAGAAGTGGTATTTCAGCGTCCAGTAGGTCCGGTGGTAGAGGAACGGGAGCAGCATGTGAAGCAGCAAAGCCGGGAAGGTGAAGGAGAAGAGGTACAAGCCGATGTCTTGGTAGCAGACGTGGGTGTCGAAGCTGTAGACGTAGCTGCGCTCCCCGGAATGGCAGGAGTAATTGTACAGGTAGACCACCTGAACCTGGCTGTTGTTGAGCCACCTCTGGAACCAAATATTGTCGCAGGTGCACGTCAGGGGACACTTGCGCAGGTCGAGGTATCTCAGCGAGGCCAGCCTTTCCACGACGCTGCCGTTAATGATCTGGAGTTCGTTCTTCCCCAGCTCCAGGTTGCGCAGTTTGGTGAGGTTGCCAAAGACCTCCAGCGTCAGCGTGCGAAGGCCGGCGTTTTCCAGGTTGAGAGTGGTCAGGTTTCTAAGGTTCTTGAATATGCCGGGCGGGAGGTCGCCCATCCCGTTGCTGCTGTCCACCATGGTTAGGCATTCCAGCTGCTTCAGGTCATCGAAGACGTCCGGCGCGATGGAGAGGATCTTGTTCTCGGACAGGTAGAGGTTGCGCAGAGAGGTCAGGCCCTTGAAGAACCTCGGTGGGACGATCTTCAGTCCGTAGGGCTGCTGCGCCTGGAGTTTGAGGTCGTAGACCTTGTGCAGGTTCAGGAAAGGAGGAGGCCTGTCCTGCTTCATGCTGATGTAGTTTATCTTGTTCCCCATCAGATCCAGCACTTGGAGGGTGCTCTCCATGGGAGCGAAAAAGCTGTGGCAAATGCTTTCGATGCGGTTGCGGTCCAGGTAGAGGTTGGAGAGGTTCCTCAGCCCCTCAAAGGAGGTGTTGGCCAACTGGCGGATGTTGTTCCCTCCCAGGTCCAAAATACGGAGGTTGTTGAGGTTCTGGAAGAGGCCTTGGAAGAGGACCGAGATGTGGTTGTTCCGGAGGTTGAGCGTGTGGAGGTTTCTCAGGTCGCGAAAGGTGTCGGGGTAGAGGTCGGTCAGGAGGTTGTTGTCCAAGCGCAGCTCCCTCAGTTCTTTCAAACCCTTCAAGCCCATCCTGTGCAAGAAAGCGATGGAGTTGATGTTGAGGTGGAGATGGTTGAGGTTCGGGGCGTAGCGGAAAGCCCCGCTGTTGATGGAGAGGATGCGATTGAAGCGGAAAGAGAGGAACCTCAGCTCTTTTAAGGGAGGGCTGCCCGAGCAGGAACGGAGGTGGTTCAACAGGTTGTGTTCCACCGTCAAATTCCTCAGCGTTTGGTTCCGCGCCGTCGCGTTCCACATCTCCCTGATGCAACCCACCGACTTGAGGTGATTCCTCGAAAGGTCCAGCCACAGGACGGGAGGACAGGCAGAGAAGGTGCCGGCGCTGACGTTTCTGAGGCCGTTGCTCTGCAAGCGCAGCTCGTACACGGGACGCTCGGACTTCCCAAGGAAGCTGCACACCTCGCTTAGCTCCGAGCGTTTGTTCAGGCGCAAGCCGGAGTAGTCCAGGCTGCAAGGCTGCAAGTCGGAACGGTTCAAAAGCTGGAAGACGTCGAGGCCGTTTCCCTTCAGCTTCAGGCGAGTGAGGTTCCGGAGGCTGACCTTCGCGAAGGAAGAGACGTCCGAGATCTTGTTGTAAGAGAGGTCCATCCATTTCAGGTTCTGCAGGAACAGCCGCCTTTGACTGTCCACGCCGCGCAAGGAATTGTTGCAAAGAGAGAGGAAAGCCAGGGAAGGCGGGAGACCCAAATCCGACTCGAGGGAGGTCAGGTTATTGTTGCAGAGGTCGAGCCGCTCCAACCTGGTCAGGCTTTGTAAGCTCCCGACGATTTCCGCAAAGTCCCCCAAGTTGTTGAACTGGAGCTGCAGTTTCAGGAGGTTCTGCAACGGGGTCAAGGCATCCGGATGGATTTCACGCAGGCGGTTATGGTGCAAGAGGAGGAGGCTGAGGTTGGCCAAGCCCCGGAAGACGCCTTTGGGTAGGTCGGTGAGGCTGTTGCAGGAGAGGTTGAGGTTCTCCAAGGCGGTGAGGTTCTCAAAGGCCCCGTCCTCTATTCTCTCCATGAAGTTGTTGCCCAGCTGGAGGATCCTCAGCCCGGGAAGGTGGCGGAAGCTCCCGGACGGCAGGGACCGGATGGCGTTGTAGGACACGTTGACCGCCGTGGCGTTGCCGGGGAGGTCGGCCACGGCGCTGGAGATGTCGCGGAGGAAGCGCTGCATGCACTTGAAGGACCCCGGGTTCCCCATCGACTGGATGCAGTTCCTGAAGCCGTAGGCGGACGCCCCGGGAGCCTGGAGCAGGACCAGGGCCAGGAAAGGGGCCAGCAGCGGACCCATCGGGCGGTCAAGCGGTCGGTCAGCCGGACGGTCCTCCGGACCCCCAAAGACACCTAGGACCCAAGAACAGGTGAGTCACTACCTTTGATCGCCTTCGTACGACCGAAGTCGAGGCAGAAAAAGGGAAGGCACCGGACACAAAAGAAGGAGAAATAACAACGGCAATAGGAGGCAATGTGGAACAGTGGGACCTTGTTATCCGCTGGAGTTTGGTTCCAGGATCCCCCGTGGATAACGAAATCCGTGGACGCTCAAGTCCCGTTAGATATAACGGCAGAGCAAAATGGTGTCCTTTGCACAGAATGGGAAATCAAGGTTTGCTATTGGGAATTTATACTTTAAAAAAAATATGTATTTTCAAACTATGGATGCTTGGCTCCATGGATAAAATCCGTGGATAAGGAGGGACAAATGTATAGTAGCATCACCAGCAACTTTTAAATCTGGATTAAAGACGATTTCGTTTAGGGAGGCTTTTCCAATTGAACAGTCTGATCTTCGGCTGCTGGTGATAAGTGCGGATGTCTACGGATTGATAGTTTTATCGCTTACTGTTATTTTAATGGACTCTTTCAAACGGGGAGGAATTTCTCCCAACTCCGAATGGAGCCAATGCGGATTTATGTAAATTCGCTTGTTTAGCGAATTTACATGAACCCCTGCTCCGTTCGGAATTACTTCCCATTACCCGAAATTAACCCCCTCCTGCCCGAATTTGCATGCGAAGCTTTAATTCGCAATAAGGTAAAACCCATGATTGCATTCGAATTGGCTTCCCTCCTGCCCGAATTTGCGTGCGAAGAGTTAATTTGCAATAACATAAAACCCATGATTGCATTCGAATTGACCTTAAATTATACTTCCAATTTAGCCTTGTATGAAAGAGTCCAATGATATGTTGTTTATTCTATAAATCCTTCCTTTTGTTTTTAGACTCAGGCAGGGTTTTAGTTGCTGTTTGTATTGTGCTGCCCCATTCTTGCCCCTTCCCCGGGGCAACAAAACACAAGGGGTTAAAACACCCAACGGTGCTGCAAACGGATGAAATACCGTATAGACTCATGTATAAGTCTTGAAATTTAGGTCAAAAAATTGACCCCCAAAAACTGACTTATGCACAAGTCAATATAAGTCCTGTATCTTAACTCTTATTTAAAAGAAGGAACCATCTCCTGGTGAAAAGCAAGAGTATAATATGAGAAGCACCAACCTCCTTTACTCTCTCATCCATCCAGTTTTAAGAGTAGAGTTACGGTGTCTCTGCTGGAATTTGATAAGTTCTTTGACATTGTTTTGCTTTGCTTCATCCTTTAGATCCTTCGCTATATGCCCCTAAATCTTACCCTCGACTTATCCGTGAGTCATAGCAAAATCCATAATTTTGGCCCCAAAACTTGCATTCGACTTATACACGAGGTCGACTTATGGTTGAGTATGTACGGCAGTTGTGCCATTCGGTCTCCCCATTAAAAGTGCCCAAATTAAGGGATTCATAACGAACCCAATTTGCAATAACAGCAGAAGAGAAAAGCAGAAACCGTCTCTCTGCCCTCCGCTTCTCACTTCCTCCAATGCGCTTCTTAAACAAAACTCTTTATTATTTGCGCCTTGTTGCAAACGCTTCTTTCCTTTTCCCAAATGGGCACCATCCGCAGCGTCCGTTCCTCAAAACCTGTCCCGCTCATTACTAAATTTTTTGGCTCGGGGGGGCCGCACCCGCATTGCGAAAATAAACCCGGTTTGACACCCCTTTAGCTGCCGTGGCTCAATAACGGCAATTGGAGTTTTTGCAAGACCTTTTAGCCTTCCGTGCCGTGAAACTGCAGACTACAGTTCCCAGGATTCCACGGCACGGAGCCGTGGGCGGCTAAAGCGGGGTCGAACAGGATCGTTCCTGCAGTGCGGATGCGGCTTTGGTCGGGCGTTATAAGGTTGCCGTCGGTCGGAGTCGACTCGAAGGCACAAAAACAAAAGCGATGGGGCAATTTTATTTATTTGTTCGATTTATATCCCGCTGTAGCTTGCAGTGACTATGTCTGTGTGTGTGTTTCAGTAGCAGAGTTCTGTTTTTATCTATTTGAAGATATAGATAGATAGATAGATAGATAGATATGGGAATTAATAAGGCTGTTGCCCTACAAACACTTCCCTTCTGAGCCGGAAAGCGTTGTGTTGGGCGATAAATTAACGCCTCTATTTATACATCGCAAAAGAGAAAAACGAAATCCCAGCTGCTCTCTATACTTAACGCATACGGCACTCGATCATAGGCAAATGTGGCTTCTTGGGCAATTCCCAAAACCTTTCCTTTAGGTTTCTTAAATTTGAGGTCCGCCGCTCTTCCTTCCAAACCATTTCACCAGGGTTTGCTTTTTGCGAGGATTTTTTCTCGGAAGTCGGCACTTTGGTTTTACGATTTGTGTGAAACAGAGGCTTGAAAGGGCGGCGATACGACAAGCCTCGGCGTTTCTTTGACGCCAAGTTTCCTGCAAAAGGGACCCAAACTAAACGTTTTCTGGGGCGAGGAAACCCAGGTTGTCCCAACCAGTCTAAATATTGCATTAAAATGTTCAGGAGGTCAAATCTGAATATCAGATTTGGTCCAAATAGGTTCGTCACTGAGCTGTCCAAAAGCAAAACACAATTTACAAAGTGGATTTGGGGCAATTTCCGAATGCAAAAATGGTCTTCTCTGGCTTGGTATTCAGCCAAAGAGCCTTCCGGGATGGACAAGTGGACGTTAGAAGCCCCAGACCAATGGCTATTTATGGGACCCCGAAATGCATGCGCAGCCAAACTGTGCCGGGGATGATGGGCCTTTTTGCTTACCTGTTTCTGGACCGACCAGTTCAGATTTCTTTGGGCATCTGCTGCGGTCTCTCTTACCTTTCGTGAAAGGGTTTCTTTTCTAAAATGTGCCCAAACCTTTTTTGGTGAGTGTCTAAAGAGGAGGAAGTGCGCTGGAGTTTCAGTTTTCGGTTTTGTTTCTGGCACGGAGGAGAAAAGTGTTCTCCTTTCTAGGAGACGATGCCAAAAGGAAAAGCCGAAAAGGAAAAGGTCACACCGATGGTGGCATCTCCAAAAATTTGTGCATTTATTTATTCATTTTGCATCCCACCTTTTTTCTCCCAGCGCAGGACCCACATCCCCTTAAAAGCACAACACAAATGTAAAACTCTGCCTATAAATGTCAAAATGCAATTAAACGCAGCTGTTGTTGCGTGTCTTCCAAGTCCTATCTGTCCGGAGACCGGGGTTCGATTCCTCACTTGGCCATGGTGAGACCCACTTTGGGGGAGTCACACTCTCTCGGCCTCGAGGGAAGGGCCACGGCAAACCTCCTCTGAGCAACTCTCGCCCCAAGAAAACCCTGCGACAGGTTTGCCGAATTGCGGTCGCCATAAGTCGGAAATGAGTCGGGCGATACGTTTTTGCCATAAGTCGGAAACGACTCGAGGGCACACCAGAATATAAGAAAAGGGGGTCATTATGGAAAGGTAATTATGAAACCAAGAAATAACTCCAAGAAATAAACGGCACAGATATAATATAATATAATATAATATAATTAATATAAAGATAATAATGAAACCAAGAAAGGAGTTATAATGGCACAGATATAATATAATATAATGGTAATTATGAAACCAAGAAAGGAGTTATAATGGCACAGATATAATATAATATATAATATAATATAAAATGGGACAGTTAATTTGAATGGCTTCAATGAAGAGGGGAAAGTTTGGGAGGGGAAAATATTGGATATTATTATTATTATTATTATTACTATTATTACTATTATTATTATGTTTGTATAATACCATAGGCTTTACATAGTGCTTTACAAAGAACGAGAGAGCAACCATCCAAAATAGTAACAAAAGCCCGCCTACGGCGCACAATCTACAACCACAAACAAGATTATAAAAATTGATAAAAAATTATCATAACAAAAGTTAAAACAATACTATAAAAGTGTAAATTAATACAAATAATATGTTATTAAATATGTTTTGCTGTCTGATGTTATTTGGTAGAAATATTTCAAGACAACACCTGGTAGTACGACTGTCTCTGTGACAGAGAAACTCGGTGCCGTCAGATAGACCACAACGCAACCCGCCGGCAGCTGTAGCGACAACCACAGCGTTGTGACGTGAGACACGCTCCAGATGTTGTTGGACTGCAAGGTTTAGAGGTGTTAAAGGTTTAGAATAAGGGCTTTAAAGTTTGGACTGAAGCTCGGAGCGGACGCACGCAAGTCACTACAGTAGAGACTCGATTATCTGACATAAACTGGACCGGCTGATAGTTGGATAATTGAAAACATTGGATAATCCGGAGGGTCCAAGAAAAGCCTTGAAAGCGCTATGAATTGCAATGTATTGAAGTTTTATTGCAGCAACGACAAAAGTAGATGTAAAGAAATCACTGATCAACATTGTGATGCACAGTATAAACAGTTCAGTCCTCTGAAAATGTAAAGAAATGAAAATTTAAATAAATCACAGCAGCCGCAACGTCGGATAATCCGGAAAGTTGGATAACCGAAGGATGGATAATTAAGACTGCTGTATTTGCAACCAACGGTCTTTCAAGGAAGGATTTTTTCCCTGGACTTTTTCCTTTCCCTTCCTGATCCCTCTTTCAACCCCTCCTTTCTTTCTGACCCTCCGTTCGCTCCTCTCTTCGGCCGCACGGGCCTTTTTCCTGCACATTTTGGCCTTCCCAAAAGCGTGCCAACTGCCCCAATTTGGGCGACCCACATTGGCTGCCGCTTTGGCCTCTCACGTCCACAACGGAGTTTCCAAAACAATTCACGAGTTTCCCCCTTTTGTGGGTTGCGGTTGTGTCATCACGTGTCGTCGTCTCCTCTTCTGGGCACACAAAGGACATAAAGCGTTGCTCGACAAACCCCGAAAGCCGCTCTTCTTCTAGGAAACCGGGGAAGCGGACGAGGGTTCCCAAAGTTTGGGGACATCGGGGATCTCAAAGGAAGCCCCTTTTTTGGGATTCAAGCTTGTTTGGCCTCGGACGGCCACGTTTGCTGAACATTTGGGGACGCGGAAAGTAGGGACGTCTGAGGTTTCCACGTGCCAACAACAACAATGTACAACAACAAGACAACAAGGTGCTTATAACAACATTTTATTTCTTATGTACCTCCCCGCAAGGTTCAAGGTGAGGCACAACATGGATCAAAACACATGAAACCATTTTAAGATATTAAAACATATATACGGTATATAGGGTTGCTGTTTGGTCAAAAAAGAAGCATTGTCTTCCACTAAAACACGAGCCGTCTTGCTTTGTGTTTTCCTTTTTGCAGACTTTCCGTGATCAGTTTTGCTTTATGTTCACCTTTTTGCAATTTCTTCCTAGTAATTCTTCCAAGTCCATGATGTTTTCTACCGACCACGAAGCCCCAAAAAATAACAGACCGGGCCATTAATTTTTTGCTTCTGGACGGTTGCGAGAAAAACCCACAAAGCAAGGTTGCTTCCGTGGCCTCCGCTGCCATATTTTTAAAAACGCCTTTCTTCATCCAAAATGCACAAAATACACTTTGCAAGCTTTCGAAGCTGCGCTGGCTTCTGCGTCAGGCAGAGATGTTAAAAAATAATCCTACAAGAGGAAAACACTAATAAAATTGTAATGTTTCCATAGGTTTCTTCGGAGGGGTATCTTTGCAAGAAGGTCCCTCTTTCTGGGAAGCTCACAAAGTTTGGGGACGTCGGGGATCTCAGAGGAAGCCCCTTTTTTGGGATTCAAGCTTCGTCTCCTGGACTTGCCTAGAGATATCCTTCCAAAAACCAAAACAGTTAAATATTATTATAAAAATTATAAAAACGACGCTGTTAGTCACAGGCCTGCATTTCCTCGAGCCGTTTTTCCTCTGCATCGCGTCCCTTTTGGTCGGCCCAATAAAATTGGGTTTTGGGATAAAAGCCTGCAAGATGCAAAGTGTCCCTTGAGGGTGGCCCTATAAAGGGATCCCTCTTTTGTGGATTTGGGGCAAAAGCTTGCAAGATACACAACAGTCCCAATAAAGGTACCCCTGTTTTTGGGCAAAAGCTTTCCAGATGTATAAAGTCCCTTTAAGATGGCCCTATAGAGGGATCCCTGTTTTGTGGATTTAGGGGCGAAAGCTTGCACAAGATGCATCATGTCCCTTTAGGGTGACCCTATAAAGGTATCCCGGTCTTGTGGGTTTCGTCCCTTTGGGTTGGCCCAATAAAGGAACCCCTGTTTTATGAATTTGGGGTAAAACCTTGCAAGATGCATCATCATGTCCCTTTAGGGTGGCCCTATAAAGCTACCCCTGTTTTGTGGGTTTGGGGTGGAAGCCTGCAAGGTGTATAAAGTCCCTTTAGGATGGCCCTATGAAGGTACCCCTCTTTTGTGGATTTGGGGTAAAGCTTGCAAGATGGAAAATGTCGCTTTAGGATGGCCCTATGAAGGTACTCCTGTTTTGTGGATTTTGGGTAAAAACTTGCAAGATGAGCAATGTCCCATTAGGATATCCCAATCAAGGTACCCCTGTTTTGGGGGGTGAACACTTGCAAGATGTACAAAAAATCCCTTTCGGATGGCCCTATGAAAGGGACCCCTGTCTTGTGGGTTTGGGGCGAGAGCCTGCAAGCGGCCTGGTCTCCCTTTAGGGTGGCCCAATAAAGACCTCCAGGTCCCCCCCCCCCGACCCTCTTTCTTGGGGGTTTGGGGGGATGCTGTCCTTTGCTATGAGGCCAATGGGGTGAAAAAGAGACCCACGATGGCCAAGGGACCAAGGGACCCTTATTGGGGAGGAAGGGCATCTTCTGGGGGTCTCCAGATGGAAGGCCTTTTTTTTGGGGGGGGGGGTCTGGGTCTTGGAAGGAGGGAGGGAGGGAGGGAGGGAGGGGGGTCCCTGATCTCCTCCTTCCTTTCTTCCTCCCTTCCTTCCTTTTCCTTCCTTCCTTCCTCCATTCCTTCCTTCCTTTTCTTTCCTTCCTTGTTCCTTCCTTCCTTCCCTTCCTCTCTCTCTCCCTTCCTTCCTTTTCCTTCCTTCTCTTTCCAGTTCCTTCCTTCCTTCCTCCCTTCCTCCCTTTTCCTTCCTTCCTTCCTTCCTTCCTCCCTTCCTTCCTTCTTTTTCCTTCCTTCCTTCCTTCCTTCCTCCCTCCCTCCCTCCCTCCCTTCCTTCCTTCTTTTTCCTTCCTTCCTTCCTTCCTTCCTTCTTTCCCTTCCTTCCTTCCTTCCTTCCTTCCTTCTCTCTTTCCTTCCTTCCTTCCTGGGAGCATCCTCCTTTCCTGCATCCCTTCCTGCATCCTTCTCTGCTGCTGGACCACTTTAGCATCTTCTTCCCTGCAGCAGCATCCTTTCCTTTCCCCTCCTTTCCTTTCCTTCCCATTTTTGGGGTCTCTCTCTCTCTCTCTCTCTCTCTCTCTCTCTCTCTTTCCCAAGGTGTTCCCCCCCCCCCTCCTTTCCTTTCTCTCTCTTTCCTTTGGCTCTTGTTTTTTGGGAGGGCGTCCCTTTAATCGGGAGCGCGCATCACCAGCAGCAGCAGCAGCATCAGCGTCGGAGGCGTGGGTCCTGGGTGCGAGTCCGGCGCTGAGCGAGGAGGAGGAGGAGGAGGATGGGGGCCCGGGGGGTCCTCCTTCTTCCTTGGCTCCTGGCCGCCCTCCAGCTCCTGCCGCCCGAGGCCTCCACTTGGGCCAAGTACGTCAAGGGCAGGATCAGCACCAAGGAGGTGAGTGAGGAGGAGGAGGAGGATGATGATGATGATGATGATGGTTCCTGACACCCCCCCCCCCAATTCTCAGCCCCCCCCAATGGAGAAGGAATGGGGGGGGTGTCAGGATCAGGCCCCCTCCCCAAATGGTGCCCCCTCCCGTCCCCCTTGAGCATCCCCCCCTAAAAAAAGTATCCCCCCCATGATGGACCCCCTTTATTTTTTATTTGGGGTGGGCATCCCATAAGAGGCATCCTTTGGCCAAAGGGGATCCAAGGGGGAAGGGGTTTGGGGTCTTCGGGGGGGGGGGTTGGGAAGCAAGGATGCCAAGGAAGGGGGTCTTCTGGGGGGGGGGTGTCTTCTTGGAGAAGAGCCCTTTGGAAGAATGGCTTCTTAGGGAAAGAGAGAGGGGTTGGCAGAGATGCCAGCCTCCATGCCCACGAAGACTGAGGGCTCCTCCTGGAGATGGTGCCACTTGCAATAGAAAACCAATGCATAGACTGATAGATAGATCAATAAACAGATAGGTAGGGGACATATATATATATATATATATATATACACTAAACCCTACGATTTAGGGCTCTACGAGATGCCCCCCTGCAATGGCAAAGCAAAGCAAAGCAATTGATGGATCAATACATCAATAGATAGGTCACTACATAGATAGATAGACAGGTAGATAGACAGGTAGGGTGTGTGTGTGTGTATATATATATATATACACACACACACACACACACACCCCAAACCTAAGATTTAGGGCTCCATGATGTGCTCCCTTCAATGGCAAGGCAAAGCCAACCTATGGATAGATCAATCGATAGGTGATTAGACCAATAGCGAGATAGTTGGGGGACAGCTATTACCAAACCCTGAGATTTAGGGCTCTGTGAGATGCCACCCCTGCAATGGCAAAGCAAAGCAAAGCAATCGATAGATCAATAGATAGATAAATCAATAGATAGATAGGGGCCATATATGACCCCACAAGACTTAGGGCTCCATGATGTGCCTCCTGCGATGGCAAAGCCAAGCGAACCAATAGATAGGTTAATAGATCGATCAATGGATAGATTCCTCCCCAAAGAATTAGGGCTCTATGAGGGGGCCACTTGCAATGGCAAACCTAAACCAAGGGAAGTTTCTATTCTGGTGGAAACAGGGTTGGAAGGACCAGGGTTCGAGTATCTTTTGCATCCAGAAAATGGGGTGTGAGATTCCCCACCCCGATATTCAGACACCGGGGAACGCGGTCGGCCCTCAATCTCCTCGGGTCAGCTCTCCACGGCTTGAAAATATTCCCAAAAGCCCACCTTGGTTTGGCCATTTGGTACAAGGGGCACCATTTCCCTCCGCCATTCTCTCTCCGGGGATTTGGGGGATCCGTGCGGGGTCCTGGACCCAAACCCCAACGTTGCATCTGACGCCCCCATTTTCTGGATGCAAAAGGGGCTCGAATCCTGGCCCTTCCAACCCTTGGATTGGATTGGTAGAGCCCTAAATCTTTGGGGAGGAATCTATGGATCAATCAATTAGATTGATCTATTGATCTGTCTATTGCTTTGCTTTGCCATAGCTATCATAAAGTCTTGGTGGGGAGTATATATGGCCCCCTATCTATCTATCTATTGATTGATTGATCCATCAATTGGTTTGGTTTGGTTTGCCATCGCAAGAGGCACATCGTAAAGCTCTAAGTCTTGGTGGGGGGTATATATGGCCCCTATCTATCTATCTATCTATTGATCTGTTTATTGATCTATTGATCTATCGATCGGTTTGGTTTGCTTTGCCATGGCAGGGCCCACTGGATTCATTTTCCCTGAATCTGAACCAAGGCCTCTTGTTGTTTCCCAACCTGCTTCTTTTCTTGGGTTTTATTCTTTTTGGGGTTCGGCCTCATGGACTCCCCCCTTCCCTTCCCTTCCCTTCCCTTCCCTGTGAACGTACTGGGACCAGTTTGAAATCTTGCCCGGGGGAACTGGTGAAGGAGGAAGGAGGCCCAGTCCGGCCCAGTCCAGGCATGGGATGAAGAAAGGGTGACTTTCCGGGCAAATGGGGTGCTGTTCTGGAGACCGCCTTCTTTCCCATTTTCCCCATCTTCCTGGGAAGAAGAAGAAGAGGACCGTTGTGTAGCCCTTTTGTCATCCTTTTTCCGTGCAAAAGTGCAACTAGGCCACAACCGGCACGGCAGCCATGTCCGCCTCTTCCGGCTGAAAAAAGGCAGCGTTGTGACACTTTAGACGGAGCAGACGGAGGATGGCACGAGGCCAGAAAGTGTGACCCCAAAGCGACAGGTGTCTCTGGGGCCGACGGGCGGAGAGACGCCGGAAGGAAGAGAAAGGACCGAAGTCCAGCCTGGAACGAAATTGTATAAAGAAATTGAGATCCTTTTCAAAATTGCAAGTTACCTTCCCGTGCACTCGAAGCCGCAGCTTCAAAAACATTTACCATAAGCCTCTTCCAGAGGTTTTCCAGCTGCTGCCCTCCTTCTCTCTTTCCATCAGCCGAGCCCGATGGGATCTGGAGTCCAAAATAGATATCCCGAAGACCCCATGGCTTTTGTTGCGTGCCTCCGAGTTGTTTCCCGGCTTTTAGGGCGACCCTGTAATGGGGTTTTCCAGGCGGGATTTGTTCGGAAGGGGTTTGCCGTTGCTTTGCTGAAAGAGTGTGACTTGACCGGGGCTGGTTTCCATGGCCGAGTGGGGATTCGAACCCTGGTCTCCACTAGGCCACACTGTCTCCACGGATGTGCTTTATACGGTATATTCATACTAGATGGACCTGGTTTCTGTTCCCATGTGTGTCTGCGAGTATGGGATGCTTTATGGTGCATCTGGAGAAGTGGATGTTCGTTCACAAAAATCTGTTTTGCAACCAATCTCCTAGTCAATAATAATAATAATAATTATAATTATTATTATTATTTAGGAGGCAGGTGTTGCATTGCTGCCACTGCAGCTCCCATCGTTCTTCATTCACCGGCAGGGGCTGCTAGGAGTCACAGTCGAACCACATCTGGATTCTCATGCTTGCTAGAAAAGTGTGGATTTCTGGGCCGTTTCCACCTGCACCGAAGTTGTAAACTCATAAACCTTTGCCGTTTTTAGGGAAGAATACTTGCCCTTCTCAGCCAGGGAGAAACTATAAATCCCAGTATCCCCCGACATGCAGCCACAGCAGTGCGGACGGGACCGTAGCGCTCCCCGGTGCATCATGCTCTGCTGCCACGCTGCGGAAATAATGCTCTTTTCACTGTCACCCGTACTATGGAATCCTGGGATCTGCAGTTTGATGGTGGCAGAGTAGGCTCAATATGTCACAAAACTAGGATTTGGATGGAGCCACGGCAATTGAAGCGGCGTCGAACCGCATTAATTTCTGCAGCGCAGATGCATCCGGGGACGAGGTTGCTTTAGGATCGGCGGCCCAGGGCCCGCTTTGCACAGCACGGTCAGCTTGGCAATGAACGAGTAAATCTGGATTAGCTCGTAAATAGTAGGGTCGGCGAACGAACGAACGAATGAGTAAATTGGGATTACTTAATGCGGAGCGCGGGCCTGAGCTTGAAACGGGGATCAATTATCCCACGTTAAGCACCGGCCACGTTGCGGTGGGACACGTTCGGTCCTATTAAGCCGATGCTTCCAGTTCAGTGAAGATGTTCATCCGCATTAATCGCTGCAAATGCAGAATTACTGGCAGCGTTTGTCGCCGCCGTGCGCCTTGAAGCCGTTCCCGACTCACGCTGACCCTAAGTCACCGGTTTTCCTTGGCGAGATTTCTTCGGAGGGATTCCTCTGAGGCTGAGAGAGTGTGACTTCTTGGCCAAGGTCACCCAGAGGGTTTCCCTGGCAGAGCCGGGATTCGAACCCCGGTCCAAGAGTCAGAGTGCAACAACCCTCGAGGCTAACTAACCCAGATCAAGTCGTGTGATAACGGACAAAGGCTGCACCTGCGCTGGGGAAATAATGCGGTCGGACGCCGCTTTATGGTCCATGTCTCAGTGATATGGACTACTGGGATTTGTAGTTTTGTATGTTATTTAAGCGCTGGTGCCTCAACAAACTATACATCCCAGGATTCCATAACATGGAGCCGTGGCCCTTAAAGCGGTGTCAAACTGCGTCAATTCTGCAGTGCAGATGCAGACAAAGAAGCAGGAAAAGATTTTTGCAAGAACAGGGACACCAAAGCTGAAGAGCAACGGAGAAGGAAACCCACAACGCACTGAAGGTCCGTTCGGCCAAATTGCAGAAATAGTTCAACAGGTGGAGATGCGCGCAGCAATGGTCCGGCTACATTTTTACTTTAAAAAATAAAACGGAGAGTTGTGGGTTGGTTACATAACTCCGTTTCGTCCCAATGCGGTAAAGTTTAGAGTCTCAAGGGACTCTAATGGTTCCGAACGTTCGAGGTTTGGGGTTTCTTCCGTTTAAAATCCTTTTAATTTCCAGGTTGCGGAGGGGGGGGGGGAGAAAAACAAGGAACGCCTGTTGAATTTCTGCAAAGACCTTTAAGGAGCTTTGCATTTTTTAAAACGATAAAAAACCGAACAGACAGACAGAGAGAGTCAGAGCATTGCATTTGGCCGATGGAAGAACGGAAGCCGAATCTTGGCTCTTATAAAAAAAGTCCAGATTTGAGACTTTCCATAAAAAGGCCTGATTTTCTTGAAACCTTGCACCCTTCTTCTGCTTTTGGGGCCTCCAAAAAAGGCCACCAGGCCTTAGCAGAACACTTTTTTTGGGATTGGGTTTTTGCATGTTCCTAGGGCTTTTATGGGTTGCGGAGAAGCAAGCCATAATAGCTTTTCGGGGGCTGCGTGCCCAAAGAGGAGGCTTCTCCCCACATTCCTCTCTTTCTAAACGAAATGCAATAAATCTTGGCCCCCTCCATTTGCCCAGATTTTGGCTGCTGCTGCTGCCTTCCCTTTTGCCTTCTTCAGCCTCCGGTACGGTTTCCGTGGAAACGCCGGAGCATGGGCTGTTGCCATGGGAACGGGGATTTTAAGGGGAAGGAGGTAGGGCTGGGAGTCAAGGCATCCTAATGGGGCAGAAGGAGGATGGATGGAGGGATGAAAGAAAGGGGCCAGCCTCCTTTCCCCAAAAAAGCCAATGGATTGGAAACCCAGGCCTCCGAGAGACGCAAAACGGACGGAGGCATCTCTCTGCATCTTGCTGCATTTTTTGCATGCCCTGCACATCTCCACCGAGGCGCATCCTCTGCCATCTTAACTCTCTGCGCATCCCCTGTAACCGAAATGCACCCGTTTTTTCTGCATCTTTTGCAAAAAGAAAAGGGTTCTTTCGTGCCTTCCTTGCAAATCTTGGTTTGCAAGATGGGCCTTGGTCCATCTCTCGGTTCAGCCAAGTTTAAGCCATGGTTTAATCTTAGCCCGGGAGAACGGCAATCTAGGGATTATGGTGACTCTGGGGTTCGAATCTCAGCTTGGCTTTATAAGCCAAGACTCTGGGCAAGTCACATTC
Organism: Urosaurus nigricauda; assembly: GCA_034509955.1. Classification (NCBI taxonomy): domain Eukaryota; kingdom Metazoa; phylum Chordata; class Lepidosauria; order Squamata; family Phrynosomatidae; genus Urosaurus; species Urosaurus nigricauda. The sequence goes on along the minus strand of JAOEGL010000007.1, from coordinate 33,386,288 downwards.
TCTCAGCCTTAGAGGAAAGCAATGGCAAAGCCATTCTGAAAGAAACTTGCCAAGAAAATCATGTTTGAAGTCGGAAACAACTTGAAGGCGCACGTCAACAACAACAACGAGGACAACAAATTGACTTATATCGTTTTGGTGCAATGACCACAAAATCCCATTATAACTTTTGGAAGTCGTAGAAAAGGAAAGATAAATGGGGAGAAAGAAATAGAGGAGAATCCCTCCAAAGTTTGAACAGTTATGTGAACTGGGGTCAAGCCTCTGACCAAAAGAACGATCCCCTTTTTTAAAAAAAGGAGGTGCATCTACACTGCAGAATGAATGCAGTTTGACACTGCTTTAACTGCTTCAATGCCTTTCATAAGACCGAAGGTGTCTGTGCCAAATCAGGTTGTTTGGGATGTATGGGAAGAGAGCCTCCTTCCACCTTTCTCCGACTTGGTTGGACTGCAAATCCCAGTATCCCGAGCCAGCAAAGCCAGCAGCGAGAGATGCTGGGAGCTGCAGTCTAACCGCACTAGAAATGCCAAAAGATTTCGATCCCTGGCCTTGAGACAGCCCTGCCAATTGCCAACCCAGCGTCGGAGGCCAAATGCTTTGCTATACGAAGCAGAGCTCCGAATGGCACCCCTTGGTTCCATATGCGTTTTGGATGCCACTTTCTGCATACATCTAACCCGCCGTCCTAAAAATCTTGCCCTGGCTTTGCAACGCTGCGTGGCACCTTGCAAAAAAACCCCCAAAACCAACCCATTTAGCAGAAATGGACCCACAAAGATGGCAGCAAAACTGGGCCAGAACTGGGGCTGACTCCTTTAGCCGCTCTTTGAATTTAATGAGTTTGACGTTAGCCGCCTAATAGGTCTCATTTTTACGGCAATTGTTTGGGACTCTTCATTTATTCTTTCTAAAGCCGAGCAATAAAAACTTTCCCCCCCTTTTTTCTCCTTTCGATTTAATGCTAACTGGTTGGATCCAAGGTTTAGGCTGCTGACGCTTCTATAATTTTCAGGCCGGGTTGGAGCTTAAAGCTAATCTCTCCAAAAAATATAATGTTCACATTACGTCGGCCTCATTTCCTCCGGTGCGCTTGAATTCCTGGGGTGCTGGGTTGGCAAATTTGCACAGAAACGACTCCGGGATTTGCAAGTTCTTTGTAGGAGTTGGGGCGGGTGGGTTGGACTACAACACCCAGGATCCCCCGCAAACATGGCCATTGGGGATTTGTGGTCCGTTTTCCATCGCAAAGCTTCGGGTCAGAGGCAAAGCTCCTGCGAGTAAGTGTTAGGATGCCTTCGTGGGTCAAAAGTTAATTCACCGCTTACCAGACCGGGTCCGGGGTTGGGTAGGTGCCCCAAAACTTAAAATTGAAATGGTCTGGAGTCCATTTCTGGTTTTGAAAAATTGACATTTTTGGGATACTGTATAGACTCATGTATAGATCTAGAAGTTTAGGTTAAAAAATTGACCCAAAAAACCTGAGTCAACTTATCCATGGGTCAATGTAAGCACCATATTTTAATGCATATATATATATATATATATATATTGAAAGGCAATAGTTTAATCTGTCCCAAAAGCACTGACCCTCTTGTTAATATATTGTTTTAGATATTTAGATATTTTACTGTATTGGATTTTAATAAGTTGTAAGCCCGCCTCGATCCGTAGGGAGAGGCGGGAGATATAAATAAAATTATTATTATTATTATTATTACTCTCTCAACTATCCAATCTTTAGATATGCACAAATAGTTATGTGTGCTGAAATTTTGTAAGTTCTTTGGTATTGTTTTCCTTTCCTTCGTCCTTTACATCCAGAATATTAAAATCCAGAATTTTAGCCCCAAAACTTGCCCTCGACTTGTATATGAGGTCGACTTATAGCTGAGTATATTCAGTAGTCCTGACCAAGGAGCCATATTATACATATTGCTAGTCAAACACTCATATATACATAAAAGCACACAGCAAAACCAATCTTGAAGGATGCCTTTTCCTTTTTCCTCCCAGGACTGGGTCTTCCTGACTCGCTTCTGCTTCCTCTCCGATTATGGCCGCCTCGACTTCCAGTTCCGCTATCCAGAGGTATGTATTCGGCACATCGGTCATATCCCACCTTTCCTTATCCGCCTCTTCTTGCCATCTGCAGGATCCGCACCCGTTCCCTCCTGGGGTTGCCACAGTGGAAACCAGAGAAGGCTCCTGGACTTTTACGGCTGCGCAGAAGAAGAGGGGATTTCGGCCGGTGTGGCTGGTTATGGGTCCAGGTAAAAAGCCACATTTGCCCAAATTCCCTCTTCTACGTGCATCCATTGCAGGTACAGGAGCCCTCTCCGTTTTTCCCTCTGGCCACCTTAAGCAATATTATTCTATTTTGAAGGTTCAAAAGCCTGCATGATGCATTTTGGACGTTTGGGTTGGCCAATAAAAGTCTCGCTGTTTTCTGGATTTTGCATTTTTGTTCTGCGCATGGCCAACACGGCTATCACTGAATGTGATCCCGTTCCAGCGGTTCTTAAGCTTTTCTTTACCTGGGAGCCTCTCGAAATATCTTTTGTTGATATGGACCCCCAAGACTTAACATTTAAAACCCTAAAGTGCATCGGATACTGTACTTACTATGTACCTTGACTTGGGATGGCTGGGGTTTCATGAGAAAGAGGAAGGCACAAAAACCCCATGGACCCCCTATGAGGACATTACAGTCCCCCCCAGCGGTCTGATGATCACAGATTTAATATATAATATCATTATAATAATTATTATTATAATTTGGAATTACACTGTTTACAGTGCCAAGTTTTCTCCAGCCCTTGGCGTTGCATCGTTGGGTTTGAGGGTTAGCTATCTTTGTGAAATAAATTTTGAACATTAGTAGTTTTAAATATATCTTCCACTGTATTTCCCAGTTTATTTCTAAGCTTGAATTTTAACACACGCAGTACAGTGTTTAGCTATATTTCTGCATGCAACACATCTTTTGCATGCAGAAATAAAATTGTGTTCTATATAACATTATTTATACTCATATATAAGCGTACGCCCAACACATCTACATGTTATGCGTCTGTACACAAACCTGCATCCATTTGTCCATATTTAGGTTCCGTTAATCTTGGCTAAATCCCGTAGTCGCAGCGTAGCCCCGTTTCTGGAACAGATAATGCGATGCCTTTTCCCAGTCTCCTAAATATTTATTTCATCTTTCATTTTGTATTTTTTTCCTGTATGCATTATAAACATCTAGACACATTTTTCTAGATACGTTGCTAACGGACTGCTTTCTCGCTTCCCTTTGAAGGCCAAATGCTGTCAGAATATCCTTCTTTATTTCGACGATCCTTCGCAATGGCCGTCCGTCTACAAGAAGGGAAATAAGGTCAGTTCGGGTCGGGCGGGCGGACGCTTGACCTCTCCGTTGCAAAATCTGGACGGTCAGGTCTTGCAAACGCAGGGCAGCAGCTGTGGCTTCCTTGACTGAATTTATCCACTTTTTATCCCTCTTTTTCTATTCATCTTATCATCTGTCCCAGGACTGTCGTATGAGACGTCCAAAGCGTGATAGTTTAGGCATTTCGGCCTCCAAGGGAGAGTTTGGACTCGATTTGGCCGGTTGCAAATAAGAGGCCAAGGCACGCCGACCACGTTGGAGCCTGGCTCTTCTAAACATTTGCAGAGAAGCTTGGAAACGGGTGCGACAGGGCGGCTAATAAAAAGTTGCATCTGCACCGCAAACGTGCAGCAGTTTTGGGTCGGTCGGACTGCAACGTCCCAAGCAACGTTGGGAGTTGTAGTTTGATGGGGCAATGCTGAGAATTTGATCTTAAAACTCTAGAGCAACTCCAGAGAACTTTTCATATTTAGGGTTCTCTTGGGAGGGAAAGCAGGATGGACGTTAAACCGGTTTGCACCGCAGCTCCAACCTGTTGACTTGGACGTTGCGTCCGTCCTCCGAGATTTCACTCTCCGAAGGGAGAAAATGGGGACGGATACAGCCAAGCCACATCGGAGTGTGGTCAAGATGGCAAAAGCTTTGAATGAAGAGGGACAGATATTAGGAAACACTGCAGCGGTTTGCTTTTGCCTGAATGCACCGGGAAGGTCATGCTGGCCATGCAGAAAAATAGAAGAAAATGCAAAACCCAGAAAACAGAGATACTTGCACAAAATACATCTTGCAAGAAGCTTCATTCCCTCCTCCTCCTCTTTTCTCCTGTCGTTGAGTTAAACCGAATCCAAACTACTTTTGCACTTCGAACTCAGTTTGCAGCAACTTGAAGCAAGCAGAAAGTAAAGGGAGGAAAGTGCGGGGAGGAGGAGAGAGAAACCGGGACAGTTTAAAAGCATCTGAAAAAGTGGGACGGCAGAGGATTATTCGGGATTATGACTCCCAGATCAGGACATAAATGGGATTCGGCCTCGTTTGTCTTTCATTTTTGGACCGTATTTCCCCGTCCTCTGCAGTGCAGTGTGAGCTTTGCGAGATGGTTGCAAGAGTTACTGAGAGAAGTTATGGAAATCTGTCCCAATGCTAGATGCACCTTGGTAAAATGACAGAATAATAATAGATTTTTCCTCCTTCGTTTTGCAAGCAATAGGAGGGTGTTGCTTTTCTTTCCCTCCCCGCAGTCAGCAATTTTTTTGGTAACAGAAGCTGTTTTAAATTTTAGAAAAAGAGCCGACACGCTGAGGTTGCTCTCCAAGTCGGCTTAAATCATAGCCGCCCGGGTGGCACGTTTGCAATTTTCTTCGGCGCAGAGGGATGCTTTGGGGGGGGGGAGCGTTATTAGGTGCCACGAAGCTGCGGCGGATTTGCATATTTCAAATACGCGCATAATTGGCATAATTTCCATGATGATAATGGATGCGAAGGAAACAGCTGGATCCTGGATCCACGTAATTCGCACGCTTTCTGGTGCGAGAGGCGAACGTGGCGGTTTTGGAGAGGTTTTCGGGTGCGATCGGGACGCTCATCTGCCTCGGCTCATTACCGGCGCGGCGGCAAAATGGATTTGCCATCAAACGCTTCTCCTGGCAGCAAAGTTAATTGAAGGCCTGGCGCTCAATGTGCAAAGCAAGCTGTCAAACAAAGGAGTGTGTCTGAGCGTGTAAATGTGAATTCCTTCGGCCCACCGAGTTTTGCAGCATAGGCGTCTTCTGTCCCGAGGCCAGACCGTAACTCAGAGTTACATTTGGGACGCCAGGTCCCAGAATTCCACAGTCATGATTCTGGACCATGGACAGTCCTCTCTCTCTCTCTCTCTCTCTTTTGAACTCCAGTTCCCAGAATCCCCCACAGTCCTGTCCTGCTGCTGCCCAGCGTGTGGCTATCACCAATATTTATTTTATTTTATTTGTGGTTTTTCCACATTCGGGGGGGTCTTGCACCCCTAACCCCCCAAATCATGATGGGACCACCGTAACTTAAAACCAAAGGATATAACATTATAATATAACATTAAGACTAATAGGAGATATATTATAATGCAAAGGGACCCCGTGGCACCTTTGCAGGTGAAAGACGTTATAGAATAAGCTTTCGCAGACTTGGTCTACTTCCTCAGTTGCACTTAAATTGGGAATGTTATAATATTATAAGTTTTTATTTGGAGGGAGTCGGAGTCAGCACATTTCTGCTCCGATTCAAATCCCGGGTAAATAAAGGCCTTGCTGCTATTAAAAGTTTGGGATGCTTCTCCTCCTCTCCTCTCCTCTTTTCTAGGATTGTCTGATGAAAGAGTCTGTGATCCGTCCAGAAAACAACCAAGTGATCAACCTGACAACCCAGTACGCTTGGTCCGGGTGCAAGGTACGAGGATCTCCCTCGTTCGCTCTTAAGATATTTGTATCTTGCCCTTTATCCAAGGATAGATAAAATGGCAGAATTGAGGGTGGATTTTTTTTGGGAATATATATTCAAACTGTGGATGATGGAACCTGTGGATGCAGGATCCGTGGATACGGAGGGCCCAGCTGTATATACTGGGATCCACGGTGGCTTGCAATAATAATAATAATAATAATAATAATAATAATAATTTGTATTTCCCGCCTCTCCCTTCAGATCGAGGCGGGATTCCAACAGTTAAAATACTAACATAGTTCAGTACAATTAAAATATTAAAAACATTAAAAACTCCATAATCAACAAAACTTGCAGCATATATTCTTGTTCTTGTCGATCTCAGTATATCTGTGTTTGATCTAATTCTGTTCATCCATTCCCGATCCCTTAGACTAGATCAGGTGGATAGGCCCGCCAGAAGAGATCCGTCTTAATAGCCTTTTTAAAGGCATCCAAAGAATGAAAATAAAATGAAATGAAAATAAATCTAAGGAATGTCCAATAAAACCACAGAGAGAAAAAAGAGATGTGTCTGAGGATGCTTAAAAAGACATCTTTTCATGTGCTGCAAAGGCTTTTGGTGCATAAAAGTCCCTCTTCTGAGCATCTTGAGACACGTCTCCTTTTCTTCTTGTTGCCAAAACGGAAAGAGATAACGGTAAAAGGGAGCCGCAAGGGATTCAGAAGCGCACCTTTCAATGGTCGCGGCTTCATCCATGGCTTTTCTCCTCTCTCGGGTAGCTGGTGACGGAGAACTCCGAGCGGTATCTCAGCTGCGCCAGCGGGAGAAGTTTCCGCTCCGTCCGCGAACGCTGGTGGTACGTGGCTCTCAGCAAGTGTGGGGTGAGTCTCCGCCTAGGTACGCCTCGACCCCCTCCGTTCCCTTGGACCCCGAATGAGATTTCAATCCTCAGTGATACAGACCGGAGTCGGTTTGACTCGGACTTAAGTCGCTTCAGTCGCTTGACTTGGACTTGGCTTGGGATTTGTATACTTGTAGTGACTTACTCGCCGGTGCCATTCGCTTCGAGGATCCCAAAGTGTGGGGTGCATTTCTTGGAAGGGAACAGCAGGGAAGACCTGACCCCAAAGTGTTAAGCAATGGGCTTAAGGCAAAAGAATCCTTCTTTTGAAAAGCTTGAGAAGGATCCTCTGATGTGCAGCAGGGAGAGGCTGCACATCATTCATTAACCCGAAGCCCATTGCCTAATGCGTTCGCTGTTCCTCTCCAAGAAACTCACCCCACGTTAAAAGCTGGCTCCCGGTCTTGAGCCTTGACTTGAAAGCGTCTTGCAAAGACGTCAGACTCGGCTTGAGACTTGGACCGAAAGACTTGAACGCATCGCTGCCGTCCCTCTGTCCGCAGGGCGACGGACTGGAACTGGAATACGAGATGATTCTCACCAACGGCAAATCCTTCTGGACCCGTCACTTTTCCGCCGATGAGTTCGGTAGGCTGCCCTGCTGCGCGTATTTGGATTTTGAAAATGTTCGGCCAAGGTCACCCGGTGGGTTTACATTGACGGGCCAGGATGGTGAAGGGTCTGGAAACCATGAAGCCCTGTGAGGAACGCCTTAGGGAACTGGGGATGTTTAACTTGGAGAAGAGAAGGTTAAGAGGTGATATGGTCGCCCTGTTTGAATATTTGAAGGGATGTCATATTGAGGAGGGAGCAAGCTTGTTTTCTGCTGCTCCAGAGACTAGAATAGAAAGCGGAATAACAGATGCAAGTCCAGGAAAAGAGATTTCGCTGCAACATTAGGAGGAACTTCCTGACAGTAAGGGCTGTTCGACATTGGAACACACTCCCTCGGAGTGTAGTGGAGTCTCCTTCCTTGGAGGTCTTTAAGCAGAGGCTGGATGGCCATCTGTCGGGGATGCTTTGATGGAGAGTTCCTGCATGGCAAGGGGGTTGGACTGGATGGCCCTTGGGGTCTCTTCCAACTCTGTGATTCTATGATTCTGTAATTCTATGATTCGAACTCTGGTCTCCAGAGTTGTTGCTGAAAGCTCAAACCACTGCACCACAGATACTGCTTCAATAGAGAGAGAGGGAGGGAGAGAGAAATAGTATATAAATCAAACTTTAAAAATTAAAATCTGTTTTGCACCAACATCAAGGAACAATGCCTGGGACCCCAAACTGGGATGAGGGGGGTCCCATTTCATATCCCCAACGTGGCTCTTCTCTCCGCTTTTCCAGGCATCCTGGAGACAGACATCACGTTCCTCTTCATCTTCGTCCTCATCCTCATCATTTCTTGCTACTTCGGCTGTGAGTACCGCAAGGTGCCTTGCTCCGAGGGGTATTTTGGGTGGAAACCGGAGTCAGGCCAAGAGGGTCTCCCGGTCTCTTCCGTTGTCATTGTTGTTGTTGTTGTGTTTGTGTGCCTACAAGTTGCTTCTGACTTCTGGCGACCCGAAGGCAAACCTGTCGTGGCTCCCGTTTAATGAATTCACAAGGGGAGATTTCATAGACCGGTGGCTCCCAAACTTTGGTCTTCCGTTTGTCTTGGACTTCAGTTCCCAGAATCCCCAGCCAGCTTGGCCAACTGTCAGGAAACCTGGGAGCTGAAGCCCAAAACATCCGGAAGACCAACGTTTGGGAATCACTGGTATATGGCATTGATTCATTGGTCTTCCAGATGTTTTGGACTTCAGCTCCCAGCATTCCTGACTGTGGGCCAAGGTAGCTAGGGGATTCTGGGAGATGAAGTCCAGAGCACCTGGATGAACAAAGTCTGGGGATCATGTTGCCATAAACCATAGAAGTGGAAGGCACCGCAGGTACCCACACCGAGCAAGATTTCTTAATAGGTTCGCCCTTCCTTCTCTCCAAAGGGATCCTAAAGGCATCGCCAAAGCACTTTCTTCTTTTTAGCTAAATCTTTCTGCCAAGTTTCCAAACGCTTTGCTTTTTGATGGGGTTCATTTCAGACCTGTTGAAAGGGAGGCAGCTTCTTCACACGACCTACAAGATGTTCATGATGGCGGCCGGCGTGGAAGGTGAGCCGGAGCGGCAAAAGTGGGTATAAAAAGGGACCCCCGTAAAACACCCGGGAGGGAAGGAAACGTTGCATCCGCCCGTCGGGAAACTGCCTGAGAATCTGCAGAGAAAATTAGATCGAGGCATTCTTTGCGTGGCACGGATGAGCGAGCCACAAAGTTGGGTTGTTGCCCGGGCGCCAGCCAAACGTTGCAGGAAAATGAACCAGTTTCCCAGTTCAAATACCAACAGGAATGATTTTACTAATTTTTGCACCGTTTTTCTTGCTGTGATGGAAAGTAGAGAGTACGGAAATCTTTCCGTTGAGCACGGAGGTTTCTTCTTGCTCCCACCTCCATAGTTTCTGGGATTATTGTCGTTATTGTTGTATGCACTTCAGTCATTTCCAACTCGTGACAGCCCTAACGCAACACTTGTTGTTGTGTGCTTTCAAGTCATTTCCGATTTATGACGACCCTAAAGTGAATCTATGACGGGGTTTTCTTGGCGCGATATGTTCAGAGGAGGTTTGCCGTTGCCATCCTCCGAGGCTGAGAGTGTGCGCCTTGTCCAAGGTTAGGGTTAGGGAGGATTCGAACCCTGGTCCAAACGCTGCACTGTGTTCGCTCTAAACATAGGGTAGATGGATGGGAAGGTTTATGCCGTTGTGTGCACTGAACCGTCAGAAAGCAAAGGTGCCACTCTTTCCATCAGCCGCCCATGAAAAAAGTTTTGGTTTTTGGAGTATTTTGGGATCCTGGATAAGGGAGACTCCATTTTTATTTTAAATTGTTTTGGGGGACAGAGGCCAGGAGGGATTAAAAGCCAAAGAAAGATGGAGATTGTAGTCAGTGTCGTCAATAGACCAATGGGCCGTAGCAGGTGTTGGAGGTAAGGAAAGAGAGTTGTAGTGCGGGAAACCTACTATGTATCCCATCATTTGTGGCCTCCCTTTCTTTTGCAGTGCTGAGCCTGATGTTCTTCTGTATATATTGGGGCCAGTATGCAAGCGATGGGATTGGGAACGGCAGCCTCAAAATTTTGGGTAGGTCCCGCGGAGGAAAACACAACCACAGTCGGTAATTTATTGGTGCATTTACTTGTTAAAATATTTATATCCCGGCCTGTATCCGAAGGTCCCTGGACAAAGGTGTGCAATAAAACCAGTTCTGCAAATTCAGAACGTTAAACGGACGCAAGGTATCGTTACCATCTGAAAACATATTAAGCTGACATAACAGTTTCAACAACGTTTTTAAAACTATGTACGTTTACAAATTGGATAAAATCGCTCTCCTTAAAAAAAATATTAATTAAAAATTGATGTCAATTGGGACATTGATCGGGCTTATTGCCCCGTTGTCTTCTCTGTTAAGTTCTTGATTGTATTTCCTATGACCCTTCAGAAAGAAGCTGGTTAAAATAAAATAGTGATCATTCTGCGTTATTACTTTTAGTATTTATTTCTTTAGGTATCTATGCCTCATCCTTTTATCACCGGGTCTCAGGGTGGCAAACAGACGGAGTTCTCTTGATCAAAAAGTTTTACCAAACGAACATATTTTGTGTTACGTCCGTTCGAGGGTGCATCTACACTGTGGAAATGATGCAGTTTGAAACCGCTTTAATTGCTATGGCTTCATAAAAGAAAATTTGGTGAGGCACCAGCACACTTTTCAAAGAAATCTGAAGACCTTCTAAAACTACAAATCAAAGGATTCGATAGGATGACGCTTACAGCACTTAAAGTGGTGTCAAGCTGTATTATTTCTGCAGTGTAGACGCCCCAATGCGGCAACGGATGCTGCATAACCGTAACGTGGGCTCTTGTCCTCTTTTCACCAACCCATTCTGAACTCCTAATGGTTTGTGTTTTATCCATCCACCCATTTCTTTCTCTCTCTCTATTTCTCCGCAGCCAAACTCCTCTTCTCCGTCAGTTTCCTGATCTTCCTCCTGATGCTCATCCTCCTGGGAAAAGGATTCACGGTCACCAGGTACTTACAACCGATAGTAGTGTGAAAGTAAGCAAGAAATGGGGATCCCCGCAAGGGCTCAGAGGTCTTTGGAGCAGCAGAAAGCAAGCCCACCGTGTCCTCCATGCGACGGCAGCTGTTTGCGCATTGGAAGATGGGGCTTGGCGACACCATCGTTTGCAAATTTGGGCACCCTTGGGGTCAAAGCAGCCAAACAAAGAGGGAGGTTTGACTGTCTGGAGGATGAGCAATTGCAGAAGGGATCCCTGGACTCTTTTTTAAATGTGGGGGCTCCACATTGGAAAGCTTAATTTAGTGCTTGGCCACTTAGGCTGCATCCACACTGGGGAAATAACCTGGTTTGGCACGGCTTTAATTGCCTTGGCTCAAGGCTATGGGATTCTGGGAGTTGGAGTATGTTGTGGGGTCCAGAGCGGAGCTCCGCTCCGCTCTGGGCCCCACAACATACTCCAACTCCCAGAATCCCATAGCCTTGAGCCAAGGCAATTAAAGCCGAACGCAATCATGGGGTTTCACTTAATTGCGTATTGGAGTATCTCACGCAATTTAGGGCAAAAGGGAAGTCATTCCGAACGCAATCCTAGGTTTTACATTATTGCGTATTAAAAAAGCATCTCACGCAATTTCGGGCAATGGGGGGGGGGTCATTCTCAGGTAATGGGAAGTCATCCTGAATGCATTCCAAACGCAATTAGAATTTACGTAGGTTCGCTAAACTAGCGAATTTATGCAAATTCAAATGGGCTCCATTCAAAATTGAGAGAAATTCCTCCCGGCTGATAAACTCCTAAGATTCGGTTCTCTCCTCTCCAATTCTTCCGGCCGAGTTAGATGGAGTGCAAACTACCTTTGCACTTTGAAACTCAGTTTGCAGCAAACGGCGGAAGCTGAAGGAGAGGAGGAGGGAGAAAACCAGGATCTGAGCATCTGAAAATGTGGGACCGCAGAGGAATAATCGGGACTGGTTTCGGAGGGCATGCCATGAGCTGAGGCTTTTGGTGCCGGCGGAAGCAAAGGACCTGTTTCTGGGGATGTTTGCAAGAGCAGGGAGAAATGGGAGAAATGGAAAGGTGCAGGGAAGCCACCTTTCTTCCCCAAATCCTGGCTCATGGCTCCCTGTTTTGCAGGGGCCGCATCAGCCACACCGGCTCCGTCAAGCTTTCTGTCTACATGACCCTCTACACCATCACCCACGTCGTTCTCTTCATCTACGAGGCCGAGGTAAGTCTCGTCTCTTGCGGTGTCTCCAGACGTTGGACGCCTTTCTCCCTTCGCGTTTGTGCTCCCGTGAATCCCTGGGCATCGAGGCCGAAGCCGGTTCATTGCAGCCGGATTCCAGGGTGCATCCGAATTGCAAGGCCTGGGACTCCTCTTTATCATCGCGTCCCAGGAAGGGATGAGGGAACGCACCTTCCTCCAAACCATGGCACCAATAAACCTGATTTTCATGTATCGGGACGCTTCTGGGACCAAAAGCATCCTTTTAGCCCTTAAGCACAGATCCTAAAGATTCCTGTCGAAAGGGGAAAATATGCAGCGTGTCACCACTGTGTGTAGAGTCTTTAATCACTGTCCCCCGTAGTCCTCCGTAAAACTAGGGAAATCAGCTTATTTTTCCTGTGCAAAACCTAGAAATGAAAGTGATGTTATATAACTTAGAGTTACATTGTAGTGGGGCTGTTGTAAGTTGGGGTGTTGGTGGAGCGATGGTCCCCATTTGCAGTTTCCTACAAGTGGGGCTGGATGGAAAAAACAGTTGGAATAAGACGGCTTCCTATTATTCTACATGTGCATTTGTCGCTTGCTGTTGTGTGCCTTTGTGTCCGACTTACGGCGTCCCTAAGGCGGAAATATCACGGCAGTTTCGTAGCAAGATTTCTTCAGAGGAGGTTTGGCCTTCCTCTGAGGCTGAGAGAGTGTGACTTGCCCATGGGATTCATAGCCGAGTTGGGAACTGAACCAAGAGTTACAATCCAAAGCGCAATCCTGTGCGTAGACGCCATCGTTTCACAGATGAAAAATGGAGGCACATGTGGCCAAGCGACACCCGAGCAAAAGTTATGAACGAGGAAGAACACACTTTCACGGAGAGGCTGCAGCCGTTTGCTTTTGCCCGATCCTCCTGGGAAGGACAAAGGCACCCTCTTCCTCTCCTCTTCCCCAATCATGAGTTAATGGAGCGCAAACTCCTTTTGCACTTTGAGTTCAGTTTGGAATAGCGATGGAGTCTCAGCAAATCTTGCCAAGAAAACAGGGTTCGCCTTAGGGTTGCCATAAGTCAGAAACGAATTGAAGGCGCACAACACGCAACAAGTAAGCTGAAGATAAAGGGAGGAAAATGGGAGGAAGAGAGAGAAACCGGGATGTTGGAAGAGAAGCTGAAAAAGTGGGATGGGAGAGGATTAATCGGGACAATCCCTGACACGTCAAGGCAGATGGAGACACGGGATTGGCCGCTGTTCCCAAATTCTGGTACTCTGGGTGTTTTGGATTTCAGCTCCCAGAAGTCTAAACCACCTTAGCCAGTGGTCAGTTGGGAGTCGAAGTCCAAAACATCTGGAGGAACAAGAGTTTGGGAACCAGTGCCATGGACGATGGGGTTTAGCTGCCTGGTCCCAAATTGTCCGTGCCGCTTTTGGAGAGGTTTTCCGCTCCAACCGTCGTTGCCACCCAACCGCGTTGCAGCCTCTCACGCCTTATTTCCTTCCTTTTTGGGTCCCAGTTCTTCGACCAGGCGCAAGTGTTGTACACCTACGAGTCCCCGGCCGGATACGGCCTCATCGCCCTGCAGTTTGTGGCTTACATCTGGTTCTGCTACGCCATCCTCATCACCCTCAAGCAATTCCCGGAGAAGCAGCCTTTCTACGTCCCCTTCTTTGCCGCCTACACACTTTGGTGCGTGTCCTTCGGAGGAAGCCAAAGGGGTCGGGAAATAATCTTTGCATGCTGTTAATCCTCCGGCAGAGAAAGGTGGTTTCTGAGGGTTCCTCCGGTTAGGAAGAGTAATGCAGCGGCGGCATTTCAGGGCACTTTTCTACAGCGTTGCAGGAAATTATTCTGCACATAAATGTGTGAGTTCTACATGCACAAAACCCCAAGAGTTAAAATTGCTCAGAAAGCCAGTTTTCTGCACAGGAATTTTATTTTGTTTTTTCGGCGCAGAATATATTGATTTTTGTGCAGAAGATATACAGCGGTCCCTCCACATTGGCTGGGGTTAGGGGTAAAGGACGTCCGTGAATGTTGAATAATCGTAAATAAATAAAACACTCTTCTTTTGACCCGAGAGAACACCTATCTAGGAATCTCCAGGTCCTCCAGATGAGCATCCGTCGGGGATGCTTTGATTGTGAGTTCCTGCATGGACTGGATGGTCCTTGGGGCCTCTTCCAACTCTATGATTCTGTGATTCAGTGCAACTCTGTGGTCAACATCTGGCAGAGTTGCATTGGAGGACCCAGAGATTCCTAGTTGAACCATCATCATCATCATCATCACCACCACCACCATCATCATCATCATCATCATCATCAAATCACAAAAGTCAAAGCTTCAGATGTGGGTACGTAGGGGGTTCTTTGGCACAGAAAAGCTATTTGTGTTTCTATGCAGAATTAAGCATTTGTGTAAATATACCAGGAAATAGATTTTTGGGTGGGTTTTTCAGGCTCTGTGGCCACGTTCTAGAAGAGTTGATTATTATCCAGAGCGTTCTCCGAAGATGCCAAAGCCACAGATGCTGGCGAAACGTCAGGAACAAACTCTTCTAGAACGCGGCCACGTAGTCCGGAAACCCTACAAAAAGCTACAGACGTCGGCCCCGAAAGCCTTTGACTTTTCATACCGGGAAATCTTCATTTTAGTCCGGCACCGTGGAGAAAACTGTTGGGATTATTTGTCTTTGAATGCAAGGATGGTAAAGGGGAAAATAAGATGCAACGTTTTTCAAACCCTGGAAGTGGAGGGCAAGGAAGCAAAGTGCAAGCGTGCCAGACCTCCAAGAAAGGCACAGTGTGAAAGTAAGAGTATGTGGGTTGCGTATTTGCTAGACAACCATCTTCCTTGCTCTTTCTTTGGCAGGTTCTTTGCCGTCCCGGTGACGGCCCTCATTGCTAACTTTGGGATCCCAAAATGGGCCCGGGAGAAAATCGTCAACGGCATCCAGCTCGGCATCCACTTCTATGCCCACGCCGTCTTCCTGGTGAGAGCGCCCACCACCCCATTGTTTCCAGCCAACTTTGCTGAAAATATTTGGGGGTCTTTCTTACTTTTCCCCTTCCTCTGGGGATGGGAGAGGAGTTTGCAAAAAATGGCCTGGATGGAAGGATGAAACCCAGACCAGGCTTCGTTTCATTCCGGTTTTGGGGCAGAAGTGGGGTAAGCTCAGGCATATGCCCCCCTAAACTCCCTTTGGCGACCCTCCGTGCCCTCAGATTCTCAATAATGCAGAAACTTATTAAACCATAAATTGCAGGCGTTTTTAATTTTAAACCTCCAGTGGGAGAATGGTCCAAAACACACTGCAGAAATAATCCGGTTTGACACCCCTTTAACTGCCATGGCTCAATAAGGCTAGGAAACTCTGGGAACGGTAGTTTTGGGAGACGTTTATCCTCCTCTGTCAGAGAACCCTGGGGCCATGCATTTTCCATGTAGTTTTTCAGCCAAAAAACTTCAGAATACCACACTGATATTTTTGGTTTTTAATTGCAAAATTGCTGGCCTTTGGAGGACCGGAGGAGGTGGTGGGGCTTCAGGGGCCACAAAAGTGACTCAAAAGGGCCACATACGGCACATCATTGCACAAAGGTTAGAAAAGTACTTGCTTCATTGTCATTATTTTTAAAGCAGACAAAACCCAAAGAGGAAACGCTTGTCGGAAACTGCCCTCCTGGTCTACTTTTGGGCACCCCTTGGTTTGCGAGTCGTAGGAGACGAAAGAGGAAGGAAGGGTCTCCCTTTGAGGAAGAAGACGGCTCCTTCGACTGACCTCACCTGCCTTCCCTCCTTCCTTCCTCAGATTATGACCCGGCCCTCGGCCGCCAACAAGAACTTCCCGTACCACGTGCGGACGTCGCAGATCGGCATCGTCGAGGAGGCGGCCGCGGCCGCGGCGGCCGGGGCCAAGTTCCCGCACCACGTCTACGGCAACGTGACGTTCATCAGCGACTCGGTGCCCAACTTCACGGAGCTCTTCTCCATCCCTCAAAGCACCGGGAGCAATGCCGGCCATGTGAGGACCGGCCGGGAGAGACCCCCTGGGGACCCCCGTGTTTGGGGACCCACGGTGGGCCGGGGGGCGGGCGGCGAATCCCTTCTGTGCTTTGGATATTTGGATAAACCAAAACGGCCTCCCCTCCTCCTTCGAGTCCCTGCTCTTCCCTTCTGTTGCAGTTGTTAACAACTTCTGCAAAGGGACGTCGCCGGGTCGGTCTGGATCAGTGGTCCCCAAACTGCGCTCTTGAAGGGATTTCGGACTTCGGCTCCCAGAATCCCAGGCTCTAGGTCAACGTGGCTGAGGCTTCTGGGAGCTGAAGTCCAAAACCTTTTAAAGGACACGCTTTGGGGACCGCTGGACTCTGGAGTGTCGTTGTGCAAAGGGATCTCGTAACACCTTTGAGACTAAGGGGTCATTCGCATGTTGCTGTTTCCGGTGTGATCGTGGGGTTATTTAAGATGGCGAAAATAATCTGGGTTGAATCTTTGTCGTTCAGATGCATTTCAGATGCATCCGATTAAGTTTGGCGGGGGGCTGCCAAACCCCCCCCCGCTTCCCCCGCAATAATCAATATCATTTTTTTCCTGAATATTTTTAGAAGGTTTGCGTGAATAACCGATATGACCAGACGCAGGATAAAACTCTGCATGCCCCGAACGTGCTTCGAATATATTTGCAATATCTACTCCACCTTTATTTGCACAGAGATGCACAGAGATGTGGTTCCATAGTGTGAACCACAAACCCAGAATGCATGAGATTATTTGCATCATTGCAGTAAAAAATAATGGTGTCTGAATGACCTGATAGGGAAAATCTCACCTATGCATTCCAGGTTTGTTGTTAACATCCTGGAACTGCATCTGCATTCGTTCAGTTGCGTGTTCGAGTGTCAACACTCGAATAAAGATAGAGATGTGGATGTATTCGAAGCACGTTCAAGGCATGCTTTATCCCGGTTTATCCTGGGTCCATTTGCGTCGGTTATTCATACAGCTGAGAATGTGAATCTTTTAGAAAAACTAGGGTTTGGGGGCCATTGACTACTGTGTATACTCATGTATAGGTCTAGAAATTTGAGTCCAAAAAGTGACCCCCAAAACCTGAGTCTGCTTATCCATGGATCAATGAAAGTATTGTACTTTTAACTCTTAGATATAAAAAGGAACTATCTCCTGGGGAGAAGCAAGAGAGGAATCTGTCTAAATTTACAGCGCTATATAAATAAAGGTTAATCATCATCATCATCATTATCATCATCATCATCATCATCTGTCCTGGAAGCACTGACTTCCTTCTATTCTCTCCTTGATCCCGTTTTTAATATGAGCACAAACAGTGATGCCTCCTGGAAATTTGCAAATTCTTTGGCATTGTTTTCCATCGCTTCATCCTTTGCATCCTTTGTTACATGGCCCTAAATTTCACCCTTAATGAATTAAAATCCTTAATTTCCCCGACTTACATGTGAAGTCGCCCTATAGTCGAGTATAAACGTTATTTGAAAATCCAAAAATTCAATATTGATTATCCTAGGTCAAGTGTTTTGTTTTTTTCTGGACCTTGAAACTTAATCGGATGCATTTGAAACATGTGCGAACGACAAAGATTCAAGACAGAGATTCTGCCTGGATTATTTCCACCGTCTGAATAACCCCGAATCGAGCGATGCACGTTGCAGCCTGTGCTTCCGTAGACTTGGTCTACTTCCTCAGATGCATGGGGCGAACCTGCTCTACGGACGCACCCCCGTGTACACAGTCCCCCCTTCTCGTTCCTCTCCGCTGTTCACCGGGATGTTTTGTTTTCCTCCTTTGCCCCCTCCAGCCCCGCAAACAGACGGAGGAGACGTCGTCCGCCGACCGGACCCTGACGCCCAGCTGCGTGGTCACCACGTCCGAACACGGCGGTGGCCCCGTCCTCCTGAAGCCGTCCTCGGGCGGAGAGAGCCAACTGCCCCCCTACCAGCTCCATGCCCCCCAGCTCCACCAGCATAACGGCTACACCGAGTATTTTAGCATGCACACGAACGGCGCCCGGCCCGTCTAAGGGGTCCTTCCTCGCCGCCTCCTCTCGCGACTTCGGCGGGGAGAGGCACGCCTCGCCTCCAGCCCCCCATTTCTCTCCTGGGCCCCCTTACCCTCCTCGGCCCCTCGGCCAAATTTCTCCCCCCCTTTTGACGTCTTGCTGTAACAGAGGGCTACTCCTTCTTCTCTCCTTTTTTTAGCCAGAATGTGGACAAGCCCAACGTTTTAACCGGGGTCGGACTGTTCCTTCTTCCCGTCCTCCGTTTCTCCCCGAATCCCCCCCTTGCCCCATTCCGTATGACAGAGGGAACCCATCCTCGCCGTGTTAGTTTGTATGTACGATACATCTCTGTCCTTCCTCGCAGGACGGTTGCGCGCTCTCCGGTTTGGAGCCGCCGGTTCCCTCGAGGAATCCGGGATTTTGGACAAAATTGGGGGGGGCGTTTGCAAACGGGTTTTCTCGTGCGTCGATTCCTAGTCCGCCCGGGACGACCGGCCAGTCCTTGGCCGAGCTCCCTCCTGACCGCTTGTAGAAAGAGTGACCCGTCGGACGGTCACTGTAGCCTTCCATTGTTGCCATTGTGACCGGTCTGACGGTTCTCCAGTATCAGACGCGGACTTTTCCAGCCCAGCGCAGACTTTTCCGCGTTTTCCGTTTCCCGCTCTCGTATCCGTCCCCTTTTTAACGCCACTTGTTCCCCGGTTACCCCGCGACGGCAATGGGAATCTTTTCCGTCCTTCCATCCGGCAGACTTCGCAGAGCGACGGCGCGTTTCCTTCTTCCCTCCCTGCGACAGTGCTGTGGGTTCGAGTTCCCTACGACGGTGAATTTCCAAAATACGCCAGAGTGGGTTTTTGGGGGTTGTTTTACTTTTCTTCTTTTTTTGGCCAAAATAAAGAGGATTCTCGTGTTTCTATCTCACCGAGAAAGCTTGTGGTTATTTCAGAGGGGACAGGCAGCTGCGAAAAGAGGAAGGAGAGGTCTGGAAAAGGAAGGATTCGATCATCTTCTTTCGTCCGGTGAAAAAGACAGATCGCCCCACAAACGCCGATGACGTTATAATGGTCCTCTGGCCCCGTTCCGTGTATGTTTCCGAACGGCGTCCAGACCGAGAGAAGTGACCCGTTGCAGAAGGACCAAGAATCAAAGATCCTAAGGCCATGACGCTTAAATTGGCTTTTTAAAAATAGTTCACCTGGTCAGCCCCTCCGTATCCACGGATTTCTTATCCACAGGTTCAACCATCCACAGTTTGAAAATATTTAAATATATATATATATATATATATATATTTAAATATGTATAAATTCCAAAAAGCAAGCCTTGATTTTGCTATTTTACAATAAGAGACAGCATTTTACTAGGCCACTGTATTTAATGGGACTTAAGGATTTTGGTATCCAGATTTCAGCATTTTTGTCCTGGAACCAAACCCCAGCGGGTACCGAATTGTATTTGTGGCAACTTAAAGCCATCCCAGTATTGCCTATCTTTTCATAATATTTACATATTATTTACTTATTATTTTTATTTCTATGCTGCCTTTCTCCCAAAAGGGACCCAAGGCAGCTCACCGTATAAAAAAACACGTTACAAGTCAATTAAAACAACGTAATGAAAGCACTACTTTGCTTACCCAGAGGGGCGGGATATAAATAAATATCTATTATTATTATTATTAAAATTCAAACATGCAAGAGTTAAAAGCATAATCTAAAACAACAACAAGCCCAAATAAAACCAGGCTTGTGTGATTTATAAAAACCCATCTGCAAAGAAAGGCTTGCAAAAAGGTTTTTTAAATAAAATTGCGATAGAATTAAAGTAAGAAGGTGACTTTAATCAACCGAGGCAGGAGCAAAGTACATTCTGCAAAAATAATACAGTATTTTCCAAAAACAAGAGATACAGTTGCTGGTTTTTATTCTTGTTTTCCATTGGACTTCACCTTGGAGGTTTTCACACGACGGAAATTGGAAATGTAATCCAATGGCAATCCGAACGCAATCATGGGGTTTCACGTTTTTTCGTATTAAAGCATCTCACGCAATTTCGGGCAAAAGGGAAGTCATTCCGAACGCAATCATGGGGTTTCACGTTATTGCGAATTAAAGCATCTCACGCAATTTAGGGCAATGGGGGGGTCATTTTCGGGTAACGGGAAGTCATTCTGAACGCATTCTGAACACAATTGGAATTCACGTAAATTAGCTAAACTAGTGAATTTACGTGAATTCAGATTGGCTCAATTCAAAATTGCGAGAAAACTTTCTTGTCTGCCATTGCATATTCCACACGTTGCAGCTGCAAGTTACTTTCTGAGTAAAATGCACAACTTTCCTAGCCGATCCTTGATGTAAACACTTCATTTATGAGCAAAATGTCGACGCAGACCGATGCGCCAAGATGAATGCATTCAGCAATTGCATTTTATGGGTTTTCTTGCAACTCCTGGATGTCTGTTCCAGGGAGACCTGCAAAAAACACAGGGACTGGCAAATCATTTCCTTTCATTCAATGTTTTTGGGAAAAAATATTATTTAGGATTGCAGCTCCCAGAGTCATGCCTGGTAGCTTGGTGAGAGATTAAGGACGCATCCGCACTGGTGAAATAACCCAGTTTGGTACAGCTTTAAGTCTTTTTCTGGCTCAGAGCTATGGAATTCTGGGAGTTGGAGTTTGTTGTGAGGTAATTATTTATTATTGTTGTTATTTTTGGTTTTGCCTTTTTTATAATAATAATTGTAATAATTATTATTATAATAATTTATTATTGTTATTATTTTTGTTTTGTGTTTTTATAATAATTGTAATAATTATCATTAGAATTATTTATTATTATTATTATTATTATTGGTTTTTTCTTTTTATATTAATAATTGTAATAATAATTATTAGAATAATTTATTATTATTATTATTATTATTATTGGTTTTGTCATTTTATAACAATAATTGTAATAATTATTATAATTATTTATTATTATTATATTGGCTTTGCCTTTTTATAATAATAATTGTAATAATAATTATTAGAATAATAATAATAATAATAATAATAATTGTTATTATTATTGGTTTTGTCTTTTTTATAATAATAATTGTAATAATAATTATTAGAATAATAATAATAATAATAATAATTGTTATTATTATTGGTTTTGTCTTTTTTATAATAATAATTGTAATAATAATAATTTTTATAATAATAATAATAATGGCAAACCTAGGATTTTGCAGCCATGTGAGATCCTTGGCCAGAGAGACATCAAACCACCCATCCCAGGATTCCACAGCAATGATCCAAGCCATTTAAAGCGGTTCCAAAGTGCATTAATCTTTCAGTGCAGAGGAGGCCCTGCTTGTCTACCCTATTGCGAGTATCCTTCTTTAGTAAGTCTATGCTCCCAGGGACTCTCTGCCCCTGTGTCTCTATGACCCGGGCCGCTCTGGGCCGTCGTCTCTCTGCCCCTGCCTCCCTCAGTCCTCCCAGGCTGCCCTGTTTCTTCTTCTGCTGCTGCTGCTGCTGCAGAGGAAGCAGCCTTTGCAAACTGAACCCCAATATTTCCTCTGCAAAGCAAGGTAGGCACCCACTTAAGGCTATATTTTGCATCTTTTGCACATTTCCTAATTTTTATTTTTTGGGGGGGGTCTCCTTCTCCACCACCCCTAATATTTAATCCCCCCCAATTTGCATAATTTTAGGGTCCCTTGGAAAGCATTGCAAGGAGCCCTAAATTGCTCTCTCCTGCACCCCACATTTGGGGGGTTTATTCTCCTCCTGCTTCCTATTCATGCCCCATTTGGACCCATTTGAAAACTGCTGCAAAGCAAGGAGGGGGGGCTATGTTTGGACCCCTTGGACATTCCCTAATTTTGGGGGGGGGGGGGGGGATTTCCTTCCTATATTTCCTTCCCATTTGGAGTTAGGAGCCTATTATTGTTATTATTATTGTTATATCCCACCTTTCTCCCAACTTTGGGAACACATGCATCCATTTATTTAATGGTAACTATCTTTAATGCAAGGTGGGGGGGCATGCATTTAATGCAAGTGGGGGGCATGCATTTTATTTAATGCTATCTTTAATTGAAGGTTGGGGGCATGCACTTAATGCAAGGTGGGGGCATGCATTTTATTTAATACTACTTTAATGCAAGGTGGGGGGCATGCATTTATTTAGTGCTATCTTTAATGTAAGTGGGGGGGCATGCATTTAATGCAAGGTGGGGCATGCATTTATTTACTGCTATCTTTAATGCAAGGTGGGGACATGAATTTTATTTAATGCTATACTTCATGGAAGGTGGGGGGGGGCATGCATTTATTTAATGTATCTTTAATGCAAAGTTGGGGGACCATGCATTTATTGAATCCTATCTTTTGCACCCCTTGGAAATTCCCCCAAATATTTGGGGAGGGCTTTCTCTCCATACACTGCCCCTATATATTTGGTCTCCATCAGGAGTTAAAGGGCCCTTGGTACCTGATGCAACAAGGAAGGGGGGTGCATGGACCCATTTAGGGCTGTTTTTGCACCCCTTTAGATGAGAAATTCCCTGATTTTGGGGGGGGGGTCTCCTTTTCTCCTGCACCCCTCCATTTGCTCCCATCTGGATTGAGGGGCCCTTGATGCATGCAGACTTTAAAGGTCCTATTTTGCACCCCTTAGAAATTAGATTTTGATCCCAAATTGTTGGGGTCCCCCCCCCTTTTTTTTTTAACATCTCCAGTCCTGACTTGATCCACTTCTTGATCCCAAATGGGATCATGTTGAGGAGGATTTTATGAATCTTGCAATCTGTTATGTACATTTGCAGTGTTGCATTTTTATTGTTTTTCTCTCTTTGGCTGCGTTCACACTGGAGAAATAAACCGGTTTAAGTGCCGCGGCTCAATGCTGTGAAATTCTGGGAATTGTAGTTTGTTGTGGGGCCCAGAGCGGAGCGGAGCTCCGCTCTGGACCCCACAACAAACTACAATTCCCAGAATTTCACAGCATTGAGCCGTGGCACTTAAACCGGTTTATTTCTCCAGTGTGAACGCAGCCTCACTCTGGTTGTTTTTGTTTAATGTTTTTAAAAAATTGGGGTTCGTTTCTCTTGCAAGGCGTTTCCCCGACCCAAAAAGCGGAGGCTGTCCACACTGTAGAAATAACCCACTTTGACACCGCTTCTACGCTCGTGGCTCAGTGCTGTGGGATTCTGGGAACTGTAGTTTTGCAAGACATTGAGCCCTCTTTCTTTCAGAGCCCTGGTGCCACAACAATCTGCAAAATCCCAGGAATCCATAGCATTGAGCTATTGCTGTCAAAGCGGCGTCAAACCGGGTTATTTCTGCAGTGCGGATGCAGCGTGAGACGTAGCGGTTAATGCCCTCCGTTCCTCCCAGTGCTAAACTGGTCAGTTATGGAAACTGACCAGTCCCTCCTTGACTGTCTTTATAGTTTATACCTTAAAAGAAAATGCAAACCAATTTTTTATTTTATCAATATATATAATCATAATAAAAGTTGAGTCTCCCTTCTCTGGAATTGCAAAATCCAAAATATTCCAAAATGGTCCAAATGGGTGGCTGGGAAACCTTTGCTTTCTGAGGATTCAAAGTACGCAAACGTTGCTTCGTGCACAAAAATTATTTAAAATGTTGAATATAAAATTACTTTCATGCAATGCGTCTAAGATGCCTGTGGATTTTTGCATTTAGACTCTCCAAGTTGCTGCACGATCTGCTCATACGCAAATGCAGATATTCCTAAATCCAAACCAATCCAAAAACTCTTCTGGACCCAAGCATTTCGGATAAGGGAGACTCAACTGGTAATAGTTTATTTGTAAATGGCGCTTTACAACAAAAAGGCAGCCAGCCCTACCAAAGACATTTGTTGTTGTTGTTGTTGTTGTGTAGTTCAAGACATTTCCAGCTTATGGTGACCCTATCCAGGGTTTTTGGGTTGTTGTCATTTTTGCAAGATTTTTTCAGAGGAGGTTTGCTCTTGCCTTCTCCAAAAAGGGATTCGAACCTCCCAAAAGGGATTCGAACCCAGGTCCCCAGAGTCATATTCCAACACTCAGAGCACAAGTTGCAGAACATTAAAACCAGGACATATTAAAAACACCGAGAAATGCTGGTCGATTCATACAAGGACACCCAAAACTCCCAAGTCCTCCTCTGTTCCTTCAGGTCCGGCCACGATGCTGCTGTTGCCGCACTTTGGAGCATCCTGACCCAACGCGCTTGGAATTGTGGGAAGATCCCGAAGCCACAATGGGCCACCAAGTCTCTAGCCGCCTGAGGCTGGTCGTAGCCCTTCTCCTATCCCTTTGCGGGATCCGTCCGGTCCGCGGCGGCGACTGCAAGGGACACCGGCAAGTCCTGCGCGGCGCGTCCGGCTACGTGACGGACGGTCCGGGCAACTATTCGGTCAACGGCAACTGCGAATGGCTAGTGGAAGGTAAGGGCCGGAGGAGAGGAGTGCGCAAAACATCCAAGCAAAGCCGTGCAGTGTTGAAGAATAGACCATGCAAAACAGTTTGCAAGGAGTAAAACAACTTGCAAGTATGGCTGCGTCCACACTGCAGAATTAATCCAGTTTGACACCACTTTAACTCAGTGCTACGGAATTCTGAGGGCTGTAGTTTATTGTGGCCCCGAACCTCTCCGACGGCAGACTAGACGTCTTTGCAAAACTACAGTTCCCAGAATTCTGTTGCACTGAGCCACATGGCAGTTAAAGCGGTGTCAGGCTGCATTATTTCTGCCGTGTGGATGCAGCTTGTAAAGTACAGTTTGAGTCTTCCTTGTCTGGAATTCCAAAATGTTCCCAAAAATTGGGCGGCTGAGATAGTGACGCCTTTGCTTTCCGACGTTTCAAGGTGCACAGACTTTGTTCCGCGCACAAAATTATTTAAAATGTTGTATATAAAGTGATCCTCAGGCTATGTTTGTACAGGGTATATGAATCCTAAATGAATTTCATGTTTAGACTTGGGTCCCATGTCTATACAGATATTCCAAAATCCAAAATGTTTCTGGTCCCGAAACGACATTTCTGTTTCATATACACCTTATGCAAGTTGAGCCTCTTATCCAGAATTCCATAGTCCAAAATATTCCAAAATCCAGAATTTTCTATCATCTGGGTGCGTGTAAAAGCGACACTTTTGCTTTCTGATGGACCAGGACCTTGTTCCATGCACAAAATTTTTAAAAATATTGTGTATAAAATTACCCTTAGGCTGTACGCATAATGCGCATAAGAAACATAAAGGGATTTTGTGTTTGGACTTGGGTTCCATCTCCAAGAGTTCTCCAGATGTAATTGAGGATATTAATAAGAATAAGAATAATATTTATTTTTAGCCCGCCTCTCCCTGCGGATTGAGGCTGGTTACAATAAAAATAATAAAATACGTAATACAATAAATCGTGACATAACACAATCCCCAGCCCACCCCCAACATCAAATATAACACTTAATTACAAACTCAAATATTCCAAAATCTGAAAAAAGTGCAAAATCCAAAACGCTTCTGGTCCCAAGCGTTTCGGAAAATAAAAGAGACTCACGGTGTAATGGCTCAGTATCGAACTCTGGGTTATGCTTATAACTTGGTACTCTCGAATTGTTCTTGCTGTCAGTGCATGGTGAGTTTCCGGATGGGAGACCTCGGAAACCTCCCTGTCCCGAATAGCCGGTGGTCCAGGTCCAGGGGGTCATCTCATGCTGCGTCCAAAGTACGACCGTTTTCTAACCCTTTTCCTCTTTGTTCCTGCCTCGGCTTAGCTCCCAGCAGCAGCTACCGCATCCTCCTCACCTTCATGTTTATGGACACGGAGTGTACCTACGATTACCTCTTCGTTTACGACGGAGATTCCCCCAGTAGCCCTTTGCTGGCCAGCCTCAGCGGAAGCACCTTGCCGCCCACCATTGAGGCCACCTCTGGAAAGGTAGGGCTTGGATTTGGGGTCAGGTCTCCATTGGGGACGGAGATATAATAGTCCTCAGACTGAAGCTCTGGAAGCTTTCCCCATCCTCGGTCGCCTTCTGTCTCGGCAGATGCTCCTGCACCTCTTCAGCGACGCCAACTACAACCTTCTTGGCTTCAACGCTACGTACACAATCTCGCTGTGTCCGAGGGGCTGCTCCGGACGCGGGCGATGCGACAGCGACGGACGCTGTGCCTGCTTCCGGGATTGGGGCGGCGAGGACTGTTCGGTGCCCGACTGTGCCACTTACTGCCAGAACCATGGCACCTGCAACCAGGTAAGACCTGCCGCCTGTTGCCCTCTGGGTCGGCTGCGCGTTTGGAGCTCAGAGAGGCTTTCGTGGTGTTTTTCCATGGGCAGAACGAGGGGGTCCTGGGGCTGGTGTTTGCCCAAGCTGTAGGTTGCGGGTGGTTGCCCTGTTCCTCAGTATTGGCTAATGGGAGTTGCAGTCCCACGATGTTGTGAGTTTGGTCCCAGGGCTCCGTGGTTGACTCAGCCTTCCATCCTTTTCGTAGGGTGGAAAAGTGAGTTTCCAGCTTGTTGTAAAGATTGTAACCTGCGTAGAGAGTGCTGAGTTCACTATGAAGCGGTATAGAAATGTAAATGCTATTGCTGTCTGTCAACACTTGGAGAAAAGGCATGGGATCCCCCCCAATTGCAGCTGGATGTTTATGGAAAGCGCTTCTCAGGTCTTGCCGGCTCAGGGCAGCATGGCTTCCTTGATTTAACCCATCCACTTGCAACGTGGCCTCCTTGATGTTCTCTCATCTTATGTCTGTACTGTGGCAACCCACGTTTGATCAGTTTGGCTAGACTTCAGAGTTGTTGGCTGTGAATGAGAGGTTGGTCGCTCAGGTCTTGCAAATTCAGAACAGATCAGCTTCTTAGATGGCGTCTACGCTGCAGATTTCCTCTTTTCCTGTTATCTTCCGCCACGTTGTTGTTGATTTAACTCCAGCGTCTGGTCACGTCATCTCATGATGGCAGCAGCCTCAGTTTAGTCGTCTTGTCTTTTAGATTGGCTCTTAGACCTATTTATTGACTTGCTCTCGGGTCCATTTATTGGTCTTTTTGGCCATCTGTGGTATCCATAGAACTCTTCTCGGGCACCACATTTCAGATGAGTTTATTTTCTTCCTCTCCGCTTTCTTCACTATCCAACTTTGACATCCATGCACAGAAATCAGAAACATGGTGGCATGGATGACCCTGACTTTGCAACGCTGTCCGACTTTCGCATCCGTAGACAGAAATGAGAAACACTTGACATTGCAATTCAATGATATCTCTTTATACTTTTGGGGATCTTACGTCGTTCCTTCCCGGCTGCCCATCCAAGTTGTCTTCCGACTTCTTGACTAATGGTCCCCCTTTTCGTTCAACGACCGAGTCGAGGTTTAGAAAACCTCGGACGACAGCCTTGATCTCTGCCGGAGTCTGATGGGTTGCCCGTATTTCTGCCACGTCCTTCGCAGGAATCCGGGCGCTGCCATTGCCAACCGGGATTTGTGGGCCAGGCTTGCAACTTAGCCTTGAGCGAGAACCAAGGAGCCGGGAAGTGGTACAACGTCAGCGACCGGGACCCCAGTTTCCGTCCCCGAACGGCTGCCGCTGGGGCTTTCCTGCCCTCCACCGGAGGACTGTACATCTTTGGAGGTAAGGAGTCGTTCTGGGATTGCAAATGACCTCTCTCTGTATTTGCGGCTTTGACTTTTGCGGGTTGGATTATTTGCGGTTTGGATTAATATGTCCTCTCTAGGAACCTCTAGGTCTTCCAGCGCAACTCTGCCAGGCATTGACCATAGAGTCACACTGGAGGACCTCGAGATTGCTAGAGAAGACACTTCTCTAGGCATTTGTGGACCCTCCAGTGCAATTCTATGGTCAACGTCTGCCAGGCATTTACCATTGAGTTGCACTGGAGGACCCGAATATTCCTAGAGAGGTGTTCTCTTAGGTAAAACGAATAGTGTTTTCTTATTTGTGGTTTTTCGGGGGTTCTTCACCCCTAACCCCCCAAAACATGGAGGGACCACTGTATTCTCTTGTGATAGAACCAAAGCTTGGAGGAAATACCTTTGTTGTTGTGTGCCTTCAAGTCATTTCCGACTTACGGAGACCTATCATGGGGTTTTCTTGGCAAGCTTCTTCAAAGGGGTTTTACCATGACCATCCTCTGAGGCTGAGAGAGTGTGACTTATTGCCCAAGGTCACCCAATGGGTTTACGTGGCCGAGCCGGGATTCGAACCTTGGTCTCCAGGGTCATAGTCCAAAGGGAAGGCTAAATGTCTCACCAAACTACAAACCCCCAGATTCCATTTCAAGGAGCCAGGGCAATGGAAGCAATGTCAAACTGGGTTATTTCTGCAGTGCGGATGCAGTGATGGTAAAAGGCTCTTCACAATTTTTCGTCTCCAGGTTTGGACCTCAACACGCCTCTGGGAGACCTGGTCTTTTACAACTTCACCACCAACCTCTGGCATCGGCGGGTGCTCAGCCCTTCCCCGGTAAGTACTACGTCTCCCACGGTGCCTCAGCCCCACGGGTGGAAAACGGAGGAGGGTCTCCCCTCCAGACGTCAGCCTTCGCTTTGGGGGTCATCAGGGCAATATCTTCCAATGTTAGGACATAACTCTCGGACAAGGCGGGCATTGGCTGCCTTCTTCCGAGGCTGAGAGAGTGTGACCAGCCTGGGTTTCCATGGCTGAGCGAGTTTATATTCCCGAGCGAAAGGACCTCAGAGGAGAGAGGATCCTGTTTTCCATCCTGACCTGCTTTGCATCTATTGTTATTATTGCTGCATGGCTTCAAGTCGTTCCTGACTTCGGCAGCACGAAGGCAAATTGATCTTGGAGTTTTCTCGGCAAGGTTTACTCGCAGGGGCTTTGCATTGGCCTTCCTTTGAGGCTGAGAGAATGTGACTTGCTCAATGTCACGAAGTGGGTTTCCATGGCTGAGTGGGGATTTGAACCCTGGCCTCTTGGAGTCCTAATCCAGCACTGAAACCATTAAACCACCATGCTTTTCTTAGCGCTTTCTTGCCCAGATTCTTCAGAGGAGGTTTGCCGTAGCCTTCCTCTGAGGCTGAGAGAGTGTCACTTGCGTGGGGTCAACCAATGGGTTTCCATGGCCAAATGAGGATTCGAACCCAGAGTCCTAGATCAACGCTCCAACCGTGCTGGCTCCATTTTGCATCGGCCTTCTTTCCACTGTCTTTCTTTCCTGTCCATAGTCCGCCCGCCATTCCCATACAGCCGTGGCCTGGGAGGGCGTCCTGGTCCTTTTCGGGGGCGAGTTGTCCAGCGGGTCCCTTGCCAACGACGTCTGGACGTACCTGCCCCGCGAGGGCCGATGGCGCGAGCTGGTGCCCCTCAACGCCACCTGGTTCCCTCCGCCGGCCGGTCTGGCCGGACACGCGTCCGCCGTGGTGGACGACTGGCTCTACGTCTTCGGAGGTGAGCTTGGTTGGTTCCGTTCCAATATACTCTCAGCCCTCCATATCCACCGATTCTTTTATCCACGGATTCAAGCATCCACGGCTTGAAAATATATGTTTGCAATGGCGGCGTGACATGTGTGCGCACACGTTTGCACGGCGGCATGCACGCGCCATTATTGGGGAGAATGTGGCAGGGTCATCCGCGGATGCTGCAATCCACGGATGGCAAGCCCATGGAAGAAGAGAGCCAACTCTAATTAAAAATATATTCTATTTAAAATAAAAAGATACGATAAACTTCGAATCCCAATGAACAAAGGTGATTGTGGGTCAGGGAAACATCATCATCATCATCATCATCATCATCCCACCTCTCCAATTGGATCGAGACGGTTTACAACATTAAAACAGCATTAAAATACATTAAAATACCAAATAATGATTAATATCATTAAATCCACCCACCCTCACATTTAAGATGACATTTCAAATAGGTTTGTAAATAGGTTTCCTCAGCAATTTTGGACTGTTGAGTGAGGGGAGGCTCATCCGGTTTTGCACACCAAGGCAAAGACCATTTTGCCTTTTCATATATTTTGATTTTGTACAGGGAATGATTAATATAATTTTGATTTTCATTTTTTTTTTATACTCTGATTTTGAAAGAGGAACGGTCCCCAAAGGCGACCAGATGCCCCCAACTGCAAAGGAGGACAAACAACCGCAAAATGCAGGACATTACAAAAGAAAAGCTGAGAACTCTATTATAAATATTCTAACTCATCCTTCTTAGTCATGCTCAAAATGTTGGATGTTCTGTTTAACCAACAAAATGTGGCACTTATTTTGCTTCATACGTAACGTAGAGAACAATTATGAAGCCAAAGGACCGTCCATATGTTCCCGTCTCCATAGTCTGCTGCAGGAAATGGCTTTCCAGAATAAACAAGAAAGTCAAATTCATTCTCATTCATTACAAATGTTATGGTTTTGGAATATGAGAGAGAGTAGAGAGGTTGAAATGTAGGACGTATCCTGGAAAAGGGGGACGTCTGGTCACCCTGTCCCTAAGGGACGCTGTTGGTGCAAAGCCGTGGCGCGAAGCTTTTCCCGCTAACCCGGACATCATTTTCCGCGCAGGCCGGACGGCGGTGGACGTCTTCTCCTCCCAGATGTTCCGCTTCCACTTGCGGTCCTGGCGCTGGGAGCTGGTGGTCCCTTCGGGGGGCAAGGCTCCGGCCGCGGCCGGACACTCCATGATCTTCCATCCGGCCTCTCGGACCCTCGTGGTTTACAGCGGGCACCGGCCCTCCACCGCCAGGTTGGTACAAAGAGGGAGAAATGGCCGCCCGGTGTGGGTCTCTATGGGGCAGGGGGCATGGCAATGGTGGAGTCAGGGGTGGGAGAGGATTGCGGTTGGTCCCGTACCCACAGATTCTGCATCCACCGATTCCACCATCCACGACTTGGAAATAATTTTTTAAAAGTTCCAAAAAGCGAACCTTGCCTTTGCTGCTTTATATAAGTTGTATACAATGGGACGTGAGCATCCATAGGTTTTGGTCTCCATGGGATGTCCTGGAGCCCAACCCCATTTTGCCATTTTATATCATTTGATTTTGATTTGATATAGATATGGTTAATATAATTTGATTTTGGTTTTTACATAGTTTCATGTAAGGGACACCATTTTACTGGTGGAAACAGCTGAAAAGAGTAAAAGCCATGTACGGCCAAGCCCTCCGTATCCATGAATTCTGTATCCACAGATTCCACTAGCTGTGCCTTGAAAATATATTCCTTTAGAAAGCAAAGCTTGATTGTGCCTTTTTTATAAAAGGGGTACACCATTTTACTATGCAGTTGTGTAGAGCCACAGAGTCAGCCGTTTGCATCCACAAATTCTGCATCCACGGATTCCACCCTCCAGGGCTTGACAATATTTTTAAAATTCCAAAAAGCAAACCTTGGTTTCGCCATTTTATATACGGGACACCGTTTTACTGTGCCGTCGTATATAATAGGACTTGATCGTCCATGGATTTTGGTGTCCTGGGACCCAGCCTCAATGGATACGGAGGTCCCACCGTAACTGACCGGAATCCTTTCCCGCTCTCAGGTTCAGCGTTCGAGTGAACACCACTGACCTCTTCCATGTGGACCTGCGCTACTGGAGCACTTTACGCTCCAAGGATTCGCACCGGGGACCTCGAGAGAGGGCCTTCCACTCCGCCACCGTCATTGGCAACTACATGGTGGTTTATGGTGAGGACAATAATGTAAAGTGCATCTGGCACATGTATAATCTGTGTGTTTGCTATATATAATACGTAATCTTTGGGGAGATAGACACATGCACATGGACGTTTTCATACAGCTGTAAGAAGATATTTAAAGTGCACCAAACAAATATATAATCTTTGTATTTGCTATATATAATACACAATCTATGTATAGATATACAGATGCACACTCATATTTGTAAATCAGTAAAAGGGTATTTAAAGTGCATCTAGCATATATATATATAATCTCTGTGTTTGCTGTATATAATATGCAATCTTAGTACAGATATACAGACGCACACACGTATTTGTACATCAGTAAAAGGATATTATATAGAGGCTGCCCGTGTGCTGTGTATAATATATGAGAGGGTGATATATAAAATGCGTGTAATAAGTCCGTATAATATATTGGTAAGATCTGTCTGTGAACGACGCCTGTACAATTTTGCACGTCCTAAATGAAACCCTGATGCTTTGAAGACCCCGCTTGATGCCGTGACGCCTTCCTTTCCTTCCAGGCGGCAACGTCCACATCCACTACCACGAGGAGAAATGCTACGAGGACGAGATCTTCTTCTACCACCTGGGATGCCACCAGTGGGTCTCCCGCCATGAACTGGCCCCGCCGATCTCCCACGGTGAGCAGGTGCCCCTGGTTTTGGGGCATCGGAGGAGCAACGGTGGCTGCAGGAGTTCCCAAACTCTCGCCTTCCAGGTGTTTCGGACTGCAGCTCCCAAAATCCCAGACCATTCGCCAGAGTCACCAGTCAGATCTCTCCAGGGAGAAGTTTTGCAACAGCACCTTCTTCCATCTCAACGCTGAATGTCTCTTTGCGAAAAGAGTTTGCAAAGCACAATCTGGGGACTTCAGAGAAGTTGCTGGAGACTACAGCTTCTATCATCCCTGGCCATTGGCATGCTGGCTGGGGATGATGGGCAACACAGTCTGGGAATATCGGAAAGGCCACATTCTCCCACCCCAAACCATCCGTTTGCAAAGAAAA
The DNA here is from genome assembly GCA_034509955.1 of Urosaurus nigricauda. Classification (NCBI taxonomy): domain Eukaryota; kingdom Metazoa; phylum Chordata; class Lepidosauria; order Squamata; family Phrynosomatidae; genus Urosaurus; species Urosaurus nigricauda. Next base: position 33,353,486 of record JAOEGL010000007.1, on the reverse strand, counting down.
AAGGCTTATTTTGGGTGTAAAGTGATAACCAGGCAGAGTTGTGTACTTTGGCTTGATATCTTAATACTCTAAACCCTGTTGTTGCTCCTGACTAGAGTAAACCCATTGAATCGTGGACTTATACATGTGTTGACTCCCCCATTCCGTAGTAGATTCAATGGGTCCCCTCTGCTAAATAATAATATTTATTATTTATAAATAATATATTATTACTATTATTATTATTGGATCCAGGCCCCCATAAAGCAGCAGTTGGGAGCCTTCATCCACTTCTATACCTCCCCCAAAATTTAAAAGCCTATTTTTCCAGCCAAAATGCCACCTAGGGCAATTGCACCCAGATAACGCTTGCCATATTTTGTGGCCATTTTAGGTCCAGGGAGTGAAATTTCCCCTACGGCAGGTGCACCCAGAGAAGTGTTTTGCAAACAAATTGTTTCCAGAAAAAGTCTTACGGAACCTTTTTTTTGGGAACCCAGCAGCCCTCAAGAACAGCCTTGAAGGCTCTTTGTTTTTTGCTTTTATGTGCTTTTATGTCTTTGCTTTTATTTGCACGGTATATGTGCCATACGGTCTGTGTGAGTTGGCTCTGTCTCTTCCTCGGCCAGAGCACGAGGGCAAGGCGCAAGCGCAGGCTCGGGGCCGCTACTCCCACGTGGCCGCCGTCATGAACGGGAACGTCCTGCTGGTGGCCGGAGGCTACAGCGGCGTGCCACGGGGCGACCTCTTGGCGTACAAAGTGCCCACCTTTGTCTTCCAGGTGCCCTCCCAGATGGTAAGCGACCCCGTCTCCCCAAGAGTTTCTCGAGCAAAATCCTTAGGGGTTTCTGGGGTGGGAAGGGTCCTTTCCGGTGGGGTCTGTGTACTCCGAGCGACGTCTCCGTTCTCTTTACCTTTTCTCAGTACCACCTGGATTACTGCTCCATTTACACCGAGAAGGCCACCTGTGCCAAGGATCCGGAGTGCGCCTGGTGCATGAGGGGATGCCAGAGCACACAGCCCCGCAACATTGTGAGTATTCATGCGTGTGTGTTTGTGTCCTTTGCAAGGATGGGGGGGTCTGCAAGGAAAGCTCTGGGCTTATGTGGGTCATGGAGCCTCCAGGTTTAGGGGTAGTATACCTGTTCCTTCGAGAAAATCGTCAGCTTGAAGGAACACAGGGCACAACAACAACAACAACAAGCCTCTTCCGTTCCTGTATTTATTGGTTAGCAGAGAATCAGCACAGCTTTCGCTGCTATTGCAAGATGAAGTGAGAAATGTAAGAGTGTTTGACTCCGTCCTTTCTCCTCTCTCTCCTTAGTGCCCCAGTACCAGCTGCCTGGGCTTGGCTCGCCTCTTAGTGGATTGCCAGTCCTGCCTGGCGTTTGGCGGTGCCAATGCCTCCTTGCCCCGCGCCCCAGGACCCTTCGGTTGGTGCGTGCAAAACGAGACCTGCATGCCTCTCTCGGGTAAGTGAGCTAAGCTGCACCGTAATGCCTGTTGGGGCACAAAGCCCACGTTTTAAATGTTACGCTTCTTTAATGTTATGGTGGGGTAATCACTCTGCCGTGGTGTGTAAATCACACCCCAACCCCCCGTCCGCCATGCAGGAATACATAGAATCCTAGATTTGGAAGGGACCCCCAGGGTCTATCCAATCCAACCCCCTTCCGCCATGCAGGAATACATAGAATCCTAGAGTTGGAAGGGACACCTAAGGCCATCCAGTCCAGCTTCAGTTTGCCATGCAGGAGTACAAAAGAGTCCCTAGAGTTGGAAGGGACCCCTAAGTGCCCTCCAGTCCAGCCCCCTTCCGCCATGCAGGAATACAGAGAATCCTTGAATTGGAAGGGACTCCCAGGGTCTATCCAATCCAACCCCCTTCCGCCATGCAGGAATACATAAAATCCTAGAGTTGGAAGGGACCCCTAAGTGCCCTCCAGTCCAGCCCCCTTCGGCCATGCAGGACCTCTCCCTTGGCTTCTGGGTGGCTCTTGAATTCTGGAGCCTCTCCGAAGCCCCCTTTTCCTCTGAAACGCTCCCTTTGGCTTCTCCGTCCCCGGCCGTCCCCAGAGCACGGCAGCTGCCAGGTGGAGAAGATCTCCGGGACCTACGGCTGGTGGGGCTCTCAGCCCTTCTTCCTCACCTCCTTGGGGCAATGCCAGCGCGACAGCTTCCTGCCCGGACTCCATCTCATCTACTACTACCAGCCCCGCAACGACTCCCAGCCGGATAAGGTAAGCCCAGGGAGTCGGGACGCTAAGATTAAGTCAGGTGTAAAGGCGGTGTGTGTTTGCGGTTTGCTTAGGGTTGCCACGTGTCCACCGTTCCCCCAGACATGTCCACTTTTCAGAGCTAGAATTTCGGGCTGGGTGGGTATAAATAACACTTTATTCTTATTAGTTAGATGTTATTTTATTGCTGTAAGGGAATTTTTAACTGTTGTGCCGATGGGACGGGTAATGGATTTTATTTTATATTGTTGTATTTTACTTTTATCGTACGCCGCCTCGATCCTGATGGAGAGACGGGATATTATTATTATCATTATATTATTATTATTATTATTATTATTAAAGCTTCTGGTTTTCTTAGAAGGTCCAGTTGGGAGGAAATGGGGTGCATTGTTTGGAGGAGAAGGAAGAGAGAAATGCCAGGTTAAAGCAGGGCAAAGGAAGCCCCAAAGGGACCCCTTAGCCCCCCAAAAAACGTACTCGGGTGCATTCGAAATGCACGTGAACAACAAAGATTCAACCCAAATTCTGTCGGGATTATTTTCAGCATCCTTATAACCCCTGGGATGATAGGCCCCTAGTCCCCTGGTCTAAGCAATGGGGGGAGTCTTCCTCGCAGGGCTGTTGGGTGGTGGCCCCAGACCGCCTCCGCCGTATCCCACCTTCAGCTCTGCAGGATTCAGACCTGACCCGTGCGTCCCTTCCGTAGCTCTCCATCATCCAGAACAGCAACATCAACATCAGTCCCACCACGGAGGTGGACATCTCGGTGGTCTTCAAGGGCTTCATCCACCCGTTGGTCAGCGGTCCGGGGCCGGCCGAAGACATCTCCATCTGGGCTCGCATCCAGCGCCTCTTCGTGACTGCAAAGTTGGCCCGGGCCTCAGGTTCGTCGGAGCTGGTAAGGACTGGGGAGGACCGCCGGTGCCATATCGTTGGTGGCCGTACTGGTGCCGAGACTGGGACCTTAATGGTGGGGAGGTTCGGTGGGGCAGCGTCGTCCGCGGAGACCAAATTCCCAAAAGGGTTGCGCTGTAACTGGAGAAGCCTACTCCAATTTTGCAACCTTATTAAAAAGGTTGTTAGAAATTGCCATCGCTTGGAAATCTGTGGAGTGTGGATTTTAACCTGTTAAAACAAAGTCTATAGGTAGCTCAAAATACCATCTGAGAATCACTGTGATGTTGAAGGTTAAAGTCTCCTTTACCTTGAATTTCAAAATACCCCAAAATAGTCTGTATACATGACTGAGATGCTTTTGCTTTATGATGGATTGGTGTCCCCAAAGTTTGCTTCATGCACAAAATTATTAGAAATAATTGTGTAAAAATATTTGAGACTATGGATATAAGGTGTTTATGAAACATCAGTGAATTTTGTGTTTAGACTTGGGTCCCATCTCCAAGATCCTTTATTTACATATATGTTCAAATATTCCAAAAGCTTTAAAAAATCCAAAAGGCTTTAGGTCCCAAGCATTTCAGGTAAGGTGTGTATAAAACATATATGAATTTCTCCTTTAGACTTGGGTCCTGTCTCCAAGATACATCATTATATATCTATGTGCAAATATTCCAAAATCCAAAACATATCTGTTCCCAAGCATTTTGGATAATAAGGGAGACTCAACCTGTATTCCAAATGGGGTCCGTATTAAACTCCAACCATAATGAAGTCCCATATCCTGGATATTTGCTCTCTGAATGTCCTGCGGCATTCGTGTAAATAAATGCACGTTTACCGACATAAAATAAAACTCCGCGGAGACTTAACGCGTCACAGTGCCTTCTGTTTGCAGAAGGGCTCACTTTGCTGAAGGAGATTTCTACTTTTTAAAATAGTCATAGCTTTGCAAAGGGGGTCTCCCGGTTTTTCTGCCTTGCCTTCCAGGAGGAGGTGGGCCGCTGGGCGGTTTACCAGGAGAAGGAGAAGCGGCTGCTTCAGCGCCCGGGGGGCGAGCGCCTCTTCCCCAACACCGAGAGGGGCAAGAAGTACATGGTGCTGGTCGAAGGCTACCTCAACCACTCCGGCAACGGTCAGTCGAGCGAACTGGCCCTCATCTGGGACCGGACGGGCGTCCCCGGGGGCAGCGTGAGTACCCTTTGGACCACTTTTCGGGGCGCGGGCAGTCCTTTGGGGGGCAGCAATGGAACCAGTGAGCCAATATGGCATAATGGTTTGAGCGTTGGACCGTGACTCTGGAGACCTGGGTTCCGTTCCCAGTTCGGCCATGGAAACCCAGTGGGCAAGTCACGCTCTCTCAGCCTCAAGGGAAGCCCATCGCAAACCTCTCCTAAGCAAACCTTGCCAAGAAAACCTCAGGAGAGTGTCACCTTAGGGTTGCCATAAGTCAGAAACAACGTGAAGGCACATCATAACAACAACAGCAATAGTAATTGGAGTTAATGAACACATATTAGGAGGTCCTTCAGGAATGGGTTTTGCAAGGAACTTTGTGAATCGGGGAAGGATGACGATAATTGGAATGAATGAAGATCTCTTCATTTATGCATTCTAAGGGTCAGGATCTAGTAACAGGATTAGAAAAGGAAGACAGTGCAAAGAATAGACATATAAGCAGCTCGACTAGGAAGAATTAGGAAATCAAGTACATATGTTACGTATGAATGTCTGAATGCGTGTTTTGGGGGGTTTGTTTTGAAATAAGATGAGATTGCACAAAAGATAAAATTAAAAAATGTCATTTTGAGATTTACGCGAGGGTGAGATTGCATCGCTTGTAGTAACTCCGTCCAATATATACTTCCTTTCTTTTCTTTTACTTTTTGAATGTTGTGCTAAACAGTCAGCCCTCCTTATCCACAGATTTTTTTTTTTAATCCACAGATTCAAGAATCCACGGTCGGAAAATATCTTTCAAATAGATAAATTCCAAAAAGCAAAGCTTGATTTTGCCATTTTACATAAGAGGCACCATTTTACAATGCCATTGTGTTTTAACAGAACTTGAGCATCCGTGGGTTTTGGTACCCAAAAAAGGGTCCTGGAACCAAACCCCAATGGATACCAAGGACCCATTGTAGTAATAATAATATTATTGTATATACTGGGACTTGGGCATCCATAGATTTTGGTATCCATGGGATGGTCCTGGAACCAACCCTGGTGGGTCCCAAGGCCCATTATAATAATAATAATAATAATAATAATAATAATAATAATAATAATGCTTGACCATCCACAGATGTTGGTATCCACTCGGGGTCCGGGAACCAAACCCCATCGGATACCAAGGGCCCACTGTATTCAATAAAAATTATATTTTAGAAAAGGAATGGGTTGAGGGAGATGCTGTGGATGATGGGATACCCTGATTTCTTACCCTTCTTCCAGGAGATTTCCTACTTTTTCCTGGAGCCGTACCGCTCCGAGATGTGCGCAGCGTACCATTCCTGCCTCGCTTGCCTGGCAGACCAGGGCTGCGGCTGGTGCCCGCTCAGTGGCACTTGCCACCGGCGCCTGGCCAACAAAGAGGACGCCGGACCCTGCGGGGCGGGCAGCGTGCGCCTCATCCTGACCCCGGGCAACTGCATCTTGTGCGAGGACTACCGAGACTGCCACGCCTGCAGCAAGGTGTGTGTTTGTGTTTGTGAGTCTGCATTACGGTCTGAGAAAGGTGTGCAACCAGTCCAGCGGTTGGCATTTTAAGCAACCTAGATGGGCAAGGAGAGAAAGGAGATTTTTAGGGTGGGTTTTAGACCCAGGTTGCATCTATACTGTGGAAATAATGCAGGTTTGCACCATGCGCTGTCGCCCCGTCCTGTGAAATACCGGGATTTGCAGTTTGATCATGTCTTTCGCCTTCTTTGCCAAAGAGCGCTGGCGTTGCCTCACCAAACTACAAACCCCAGGATCCTGTAGGATGGTGCCAGGACAGTTAAAGTGGTTTCAAACTGCATTATTTTTGCAATGTAGATGCACCCTTGATAGCAGGAGTGTAGCAACAATGAGGGTGAAACGAGGGCATTGCTCTCTTGTAAGAATTCTGGCCCCGAATGAAATGTTCCTTCAGTCCCCAAATTTCAAGCCTTGCAGGGACTTAAAACTTCAACTGAGCATTTAAAAATAATTGCCGAGGCATGCAGTGACCCAAGGAATGCAAACACAGCAAATATAAAAGTATTTCTCTTAAATGCTAGAAATTTGGGAACTGGAGATCTGGTGCAAATTGCATTTTGCATTTCTGTTCAAATTAATCTCTTTTCCCCCAGCTATATATCCAAGAGTAGTTTTATTGACTGGGTCGCATGAGACCATTGCCCAACACAGATAATAATTCTATCCTTGCAAGATGATATTTATCTTCATGCCTCAAATTTCTAGCATTTCAGTAACTTAAAATCCAATTGAGCTTTTAGAAACGAGAGCTTAGGCACCCATAGAAAAGTGGTACAGCAAGGGACCCAGGGAAATGCGGACACAGAAAATACAAAAGAGGAGTTTGGGGTCTGGACGATTTTCAGAGTCTCGTTCTCTGCAATGATAGAATCCTGGAATCTGCAGGAAAATTTAAATTAAATTTTAAATTTAATTCCTATTTAGACAGAGCCACAGTTACCTCCCTTAGTTATGTCCATGCCTTTTTGAGAGAGGAAGGAGACATCAAATGCTTTTCTGAAAATAAAAATAGGATTCTTTGAAAAGAAAAGCAAGGGTTGTCTGGGAGGAAGATGAGGAAAAAGAAGGAGAAAATAAAGGTTAATAATTGATGTGGGCAAGGCGTATATATTTAATATATAAATATATGTCCAAAATGACATTTTCTTGGAGTCGGCCATCTACAAAACGCACAAACGGAATTAGCCACAGAAGTGGAGAGCGTTTTGCAGATGGTCTCTTGTGCATCTTTGCTGTTTGCAAACGCGCTCGTCTGGATCCGCTCCTCACCGCTGCGTGCGTGTCTCGATCTCGGCTCCAGGACCCGTTCTGCGAATGGCAAGTGAACAGCAGCAAGAAGGGGGATTTCCTCTGCAGCCGCCGAGGCCGCCAGCCCAGCGCCATCCGGTCGCCCAAGGACTGCCCCAAGCTCTGCAACCAGTGAGTGTTTCCGGCGCCTTGCAAGGTTGCGGGTTCGGGTCGTGACGGAAAGAGGCACTTCACGCTGTAGCAAAAGGACAGAGACTTCCAGACTTTGGTCCTCCAGATGTTTTGGACTTCAACTCCCAGAAGCCCCAGCCGGCTTGACCAACTGTTGGGAATTCTGGGAGATGAAGTCCAAAACATCTGGGTGACCAAAGTTTGGGAATCACTGACAGTGTATGGATTAAACCAGAATTGAACTATGGTATAAATAAAAGTGATTTAAACCAGAATATAAATCAAATTGGTTTAAATGATTGAGGCAAACCCGATTTAAACCATAATGTACATAAAAAGGATTCAAACCATGATAAATCAGTTTGATTCAAACCATGACACAAACCAGATTTAAACCATGGTGTTAATTGAAATGATTTAAACCATGATGTGAATGAAAGAAATTTAAACCATGGTGTGAATCAATTTGTTTCAAACCATGATGCAAACTGTGATGTAAATCAGATTCATTTAAACAGTGATGTAAACCAAATTCATTTAAACCATGATGCAAACCAGATTTAAACCATCATGTTCATCAGAAGGATTTAAAACATGATGTAAATCAGTTTGATTTAAACCAGGGTGTAAACCGGTTTAAATCAGTGGTTCCCCAAACTGTGCCCTTTAAGAGATTTTGGACTTCATCTCCCAGGAGCCTCAGCCACATTGGCCAATAGCCTGGGATTCTGGGAGTTAAAGTCCAAAATCTTTAAAGATCACAGTTTGCAGACCACTGTTTTAAACCATGGTTTGTAAAAAGTGAAAACTGTCGGTATCATTAGGATCCAAAAATCTTTAGTTTAAAAAAGGCCATGTTTTAATATTGTGCTGGGGAATAACAGGAGCGTTGGTGCCTATCGGGGCATCGAAGGGGTGCCCCGACAAAGAAGGCCCTGCTCCTGTGTCCTGTCCCATGGGGTTTTGTGGCCACTCGGAGGGCATAGAAGAGGACCGCTCCAGCGTACCTCGCACCTGGGGCAGGTGTATAAAGCGTAAGGTAAGGGAGGGATCCCGCCAGGAGCATGTTCCGGAGAGTTTTGCGTCCCCTCTTTTCGCTTCCGCAGGCGGACGTCGTGCTCCGAATGCCTCTCCAACTCCAGCCAATGCGCCTGGTGCCAGTCCACCCGCAGCTGCTTCTTCTTCGCCGCTTACCTGGCCAAGTATCCGTACGGGGATTGCCGCGGGTGGTACGACAGGTAAGTTGAGGACGGCTTGGAGGAAGCTGCAGGGGATCTTAGGAGGAAGGAAGGAAGGAAGGAAGGAACCGCAAACTTCCTTCATAGTTCTGGAAAGGGGGAGAAAATGAACCAATGCATTTTGCCCATGCTCAGAGGAACTCTCCTCTCCAACCAGGCATGAGAGAGGGCAGCAAGGAAGGCAGGGAGGGCTCTGATTTCTGCAAGGATTTTATACAGCCGGGGAGGTACTTTGCCGTATAGCAAAGCACAACAACATCCAAAACCCATTAAATAGTGATGACTTTATGGGGCCGACCAAAATGCGCAAAATGCATGACGTGCTCCGTGTCTCCTTTTCCGCCCGGCCCAGCGTCCATTCGGTCCCTCAGTGCCTGGACTGCACCCGCTTCAACACTTGCCGCGAGTGTCTGCAAAACTTCGAGTGCGGCTGGTGTGGCAACTCGGACAACCCGACTCTGGGCAGGTAAGGCTTGCGTTTTGAGGCCGCGGTTCTTTTTACGGATGCGCGGCAGAGAAGCGGGAGGCGGTGCTGAATCTCTCTCCAATTTACCTTTGCATTAATAATTTTAAATCCAGGTTGCAAGCTCTTTTGATTTTACAGTTACGTTGCAAAGGAGGAAATGTCAAATTTCTGTCTTCACCTTGTTGGAAACGGTTACCCATCATTTTCCAAACACAGGCTCCTGTTCTTTTATGGGAGAGGAATAAATCCAGAAAGCACAAGTTCCTCTTCAGATTGAATTGCATGGATTGAATGGCTCTCTATGGGACTGAGATTTTTGCAGGCACAGATGCTTCTGATGGGAAGGAAGTTGGCAACCCTGGTTTCCATTGCGAGGTGACCGATGTCTCTCTCGCTTTCCGTCCAGGTGCCTTCCCGGGGATTTCTCTGGCTTGAACACCTTCCTGAATTGCTCGGTGGCTCTTTGGGAGACGCACGGCTTGCCTCCCAGCCACCCGGCCCAGTGGTCCTACGGCCAGTGCCCCGACGTGGACGAGTGCCGCCTGGGCCTGGCCAACTGCCACCCCTTTGCCAGCTGCAAGAACACCCCGGACGCCTTCGAATGCCATTGCAACCGGGGCTACGCTGGAGACGGCGTGGCCTATTGCAACCAGACGTAAGTAAAAAGAGGACGGGGAGAGAAATTCTTTTCTTCCCCGTTGCAGGCAAAATGAGCGTTCATCCATCGACCCCTAACTTTGAATCTCCCTTTTGCAAAGTGCTTTTGTGCCTACAACAAGCCCCCCTTTTCTTCCTTGTTCTCTGTCTGGATGGAAACCTTTTCAGCAGCATCAGCAGATGAAGGGGGCCTGGAGAGAGACGGGCTTTTCGTGTCTGTAGTAAATACTGCAATAAAGCCTGGGCTGGGACGGAGCGGGATTCAGTCCTAGCTAAACCAGCGGACCCCCAAACTTTTTCAGTCTGCCACCCCTTTTCCTCTTCGCTGACAACCCTAGCACCCTCGCATCTATTTCTTGATATTAAAACTTACTGCAGATTCAAAACAAATATGAAGTTAAGCAAGTATATGCATTTCACCAATACAACCTAACTTTGTAAAACAATTTAATATTCTAATCCACTTGAAAAGGTAAATTTACGTCTCATCTGTAAAACACCGTCTTCATAGTTTTAGTGAGACAGACGTGCCTGGTGCAGGGATATTACTTATTATTATTATTATTATTATTATTAATGGTATTTATACCCCGCTCTTCAGCCCTAATGGCTGACAATGTCAGGTTGGAAAGCACTAAGGAGAAGTCTTCGATGCCCACGTTCAGGAAATTTCGTTCTGTTTCTTTGCTTGGAAATAAACCGGATGGCTGCGTTGAAGCCTTGCTCTGCTAACTGATGTTCCAGAGTTCAAGATACTGAGCAGAATGCCATCCTCTAAATCAGTGGTTCCCAAACTTTGGTCCTCAAGATGTTTTGGACTTCGGCTCCCAGGATTCCTTACCGATGTCCAAACTGGTTGGGGCTTCTGGGAACTGAAGTCCAAAACATCTGGAGGACCAAGGAATGTTGGATAACCAAAAGTTGGATAATTGCGACTCTATATGTATTTCGACAAAGCAGTGTTGTTACAGCGGTTGGCCGGTCAGCCGGCTGACCAACGCAACTGGATCCCCCGACTGACCGCTCTGTGGCCTTTCTCTCCCAACCGCCCCTTCCAGCTGCTACGACGAATGCGCCCACGGCGAGTGCAGCGGGGCCCCGAACTTCACCTGCTTGTGCGATTTAGGATGGACCACGGAGGTGTTCACGGGGGTCACCCCTCCGCCCAGCGGGGTCCAGTGCAACGTGGACTGCGGGTGCCACTTCCACAGCAGCTGCTCCCTCGGCGGGCCCGGCGTTTGCGACGAGTGCCAAAGTGAGTCCTCCGGCATTATCCCTCGCCCGGTTTGTTTTTGAAGCAACATATACACTGGGCACCTTGGTGTCCGCTGGGGTTTGGTTCCAGGACCCCTCCGTGGATAACAAAATCCGTGGATGTTCATGTTGCCGCTAAACACAACGGCTTAGTAAAAGGGTGCCCCTTATGTAAAATGGCAAAATGGATGTTTGCTTTTTAGAATTATTACATTTTTTAAAAAAATTCAAACCGTGGATGCTTGAGTCCGTGGATTAAAAATCAGTGGATATGGAGGGCTGACTGTATACTCGACTATAAGTCCACCTCTTATAAGTCGAAGGCAGGTTTTGGGGCCAAAATTATGGATTTTGATGTGACCCGTGGATAAGTTGAGGGTAAATTTTGTATGCTTTGTATGAATTTTATCTGTTGTGATGACAGCTTGATCTGTAGGGAAAGGAGGGAAATAGAAATAAATAAAAATAATAATTGTAATAATAATAATAATTATTATTAAAACTTAGGGGCATGCAACAATCGAGATAAAGGATGAAACCAAGGAAAATGATGCCAAAGAATTTACAAAATCCCATCAGACATAAATGTTTCTGCTTACTCCAAAAGCTAGATGGATAAGGAGGAAACTACCCCATCCCTATTTCCTACGGCTGCATTTTCTCTCTGATGCATTTCGTTCTGTCCGTTTCCTCCCAGACTGGACGCATGGTGACCGCTGCCACCTTTGCCGCCCGGGCAGTTACGGCAACGCCACTGACCCAAGCGGCTGCCAGGAGTGCGCCTGCAACGGCCACGGCTTGGAGGAGATGGGCTTCTGCCACGGGGCCACGGGGGCTTGCTACTGTGCCCCACCAACGGAGGGGACCCACTGCGAGCGCTGCGCCCCGGGATACTATGGGGACCCCAGGTGAGCAAGATGGACCTGGAAATTTGGGCTGGGTTGCGTGCCACAAATTGTAATAACGCAGGAGAACAGTCTGCGTGGTGTAGTGGTTTGAGCGTTGGACTTAGACTCTGTAGACCAGAGTTCAAAGCCCGATTCGGACATGTAACCCTACTGGGTGGCCTTAGATAAGTCACACTCTCTCAGCCTCAGAGGATGGCACTGGAAAAACCCCTCTTAACAAATCTTGCTAAGAAAACCCCGTGATAGACTCGCATTAGGGTTGCTGTAAGTCTGAAAGGACTTGAAGTCACACAACGACAGCTTTTGTAATCTGAGAAAGGAGCACAGGCTGGGAACAGGTTGGTGTGTCCAATGCACCAAGTGCACCCACAGCATTGTACACTTGGGGATGCCATGCCTGGGTCCAGCCCTCCTGAGGGTGGTTTTCTCCTCCAGAAACAAGGGCACCTGCTACCAGGAGTGCCTCGGACGGTCCTTGCTGGCCAACCTCTCCTCCTCTTCCTCGCTGAGCTCCCAAAGGGTCGGGGGACCCCCGCCTGGCGGTCTGTCCTACTGCGTCTGGGTGTTGTCGACCGGAGACGGCATGCGGCCCTGCCGTCCGGACCAGACCTGCCCCACTATCACCCTCACGATCCAGCCTGACACCCTTTGTATGGTGAGCATGGGGCTTTGGGTGGGTGGGGGGCTATGGGGACGGACGGGTGGATGGATGGACGGACCCCAGCCGGGCCGGAGGTCGGACTAGGTTCTGAAGACAAATGATGTCCGAAAACCAGCAGAAACATGTAGCTAATAGGCCTTAGTTGTATTTGTAGTTTTGCAAGGACTTTAGCCTTTTTTGCCGAAGGGTGCTGGTGCCTCGCCGAACTACAAATCCCAGGATTCTGTGGGATGGTGACACGGCAGTGAAAGTAGTGCCAAACTGCACTATTTCTACAGTTTAGATGCACCCAGAGAAAGCTCAATATCTCACAAAATTGCAAACCCCACAATTCTGTAGGGTGGGGCCAACAGCAGTCAAAGTGGTGCCAAACTGCATTATTTTTACAGCGTAAACGTACCCAGAGAAAGTTAAATATCTCACAAAAATTGCAAATCCCAGGGTCCCGCGGCAGTTAAAGTGGCCCCAAAGTGCATTTCTTATGCTGTATAGTTGCATCTTGAAGATGGGGCAAAAATGCAAAGAGCAAAAGTGTGACTCTCTTACTGTTAGCTTTGTTTGGTTTCTCCGTAGAACAACTACGTCTACGTCTTTGACGGCTTACCTGACTTTCTGGACACGGGCCTGATCCAGCTGGACCGCACTCTGATCGGGGCCTTCTGCGGCCAAGGCCGGGGCCGTCCGGTGACGGTGGAGGCCGTATCAGGTAGGAGGGTCGAACGGAGGGTCAAAGGAGGTGGAGGAAATGGGAGACGAACCTAATCCATTGGCCTGTCCGGCTGGTCAGGAATGACCCAACTCTGAAGGATAGGAGCAAGGTCAGAGAAGGCCAACGGAGATGGTAGGAGGGACGGAGAACAAAAGGAAGGAGGCACGGTCCAAGTGGAAGGGCATGGTCAACTTGGCCAAGAGAAGGACGTAGGGATGGATGGTGTGATGGCCCGCTTTAAATATCTCAAGGGCTTCCCAGAGAGAAGGTCTGTAGGTAGCACCGGGTTTCATGGTTTTGAGGGTAGATTTCAATTGAGCATCAGAAGGAACATCTTGCAGGTTGGAGCACTTCTGCAATAGAACCAACGGCCAAGAAAAGTAGCAAGGTCTCCTTTTCTGGACAGCTCCCTGCTTCTGGGGATGCTTTACCTGGAGATATTGCACCAAGAAGGAGGTTGGAGTCGAAGGTCCATGGGACCCCTTTCCAACGTTAGGATTTTTCAAGATCATTGGGGGAAATGCTGTAGGAATTGCAATGCACAAGTAATTCTCTTCCCTTATTAGTGAGAAATAGAGACGGTTCATGATAGGCAAGACCTGTTGGACCTTATTGTCACTTTGAAAGAACTGGACTTTTCAAAGTGCTAATGGTGACTTAGGGATGTGAAACGACTGCATAATTCTTCCCGCACCTGAAGATGGATGGGAAGCGTATTTAGTGTTCTTATTTTATTTGTTTATTATTTATTTATTTCACTTCTAATAATAATAATAAACTTTTTATTTGTACCCCCACTTTTCTGCTACAGGAGCAATCAAAGTGGCTTGATTCTATGCCGCCTTTCTCCCGAAAAGGGGTCCAAGTCAGCTCACAAGATAAAACATTATTAAAACATTACAGTACGCATCATCTCTCGCGCAAGAAGCATGAGAAAATTAAAACCTCCCTCAGAAGGGACAAAGCAATCGGGGGCAGGAAATTTGGACATTTTGAAAGTTTTATTCTTTTATAGTTTTATTGCTTCAGTGCCGTTAAATATCAGGGGTGCAATAAAGCCTGTGCATCTTCGCAGATGATTTGGTGAGCAGCCTAAGAAGCTGTTTTGCCAATGAGATGTCGAAAATGCGTGTTTTTGTTATTTTTGCACATTACTAGACTCAGATTTGTTAAGCCTAAAGCAGAAAACGCTTTTCCAAACATCGAATTTCAAAAGGCGTTTCCCTCCCGTTTGCTTGGTTTGCAAATGGACCATCTGGAAAGGCTCACACTTGGGCGATCACATCGCAAACGTCTTGGCTCATAACATTAAAATTTTTTAAAAATTAAATTGTTTTAGCTGGCTTCTCCCCCGAGGCGGCAAGGGCGGCATCGGCCTGCAGAAACGTTTCGGCTCTTAACAAGCTTTCAGATATTGACCGCAAGGGCTTTTAACAGGGTGCTGCTCTATTGACTTTTGTCTTTTGCTTCAATTTTTCTGAGTGTCTTAATTGCCTTTCAGAGGCACCTTTTTACGTTTTGTGCTTTCGCCAGCGTTTCTTCTTGTTCCTGAGTACGGATTCTCTCCTTGCCTCCCACCTTTGCAGGCCTGCTGGTCATTTACTACGAGGCCAACTCCACTGAGGCGTCCGGCTTCAACGCCACCTACACGGTCCACCGGTGCCGTCCCAGCTGCCAACCCAACCAGGAGTGCCAGGAGGGCCACTGCGTCTGCCGGACGGGATACACGGGGCCCAGCTGCCAGTACCAGACCTGTCCGGGCAACTGTACGGCCCACGCTGGACAAGGGACATGCAACAGGGTAGGCTTGTGCATTAGTGTCACCTGGTGTGGTCACGCATGGTGATATTTACTCATATTTTACTCTTCCCCTTCCTCCTCCCCAGAGCCTCGGCCTCTGCGTCTGCAGCGATCGCTTTGCTGGCGTGGATTGCTCCGTGCCGCTGGACGCGGGCAAGATCGTGTGGGAGACCTTGATCGATACCCAGCTGACCGCCGTAAGTAACCGCCTCTCCCCATGCCCCCCCCCAGTACCTTTTGGTGGAAATGGACGGGGCATGAGACCCACAACCTGGCATCTTTGGGGCTCTGGTGTCATCCAGAGTTTGTTTTGTGGGTTTTAGAAGGAGTTTGAGAGCCAACATGATATTGTGGTCTGGATGCTGGGTTCCTTTTCTGAATCACGATGACCCAATTGTGGGGTTTTCTTGGCAGGATTTGTTCAGAGATTTGCTTTTGCTTTCCCCTGAGGCTGAACTTGGGGTGGTTTCATGGCTGAGCAGGGATTTGAACCCTGGTCTTACACACTTTGGGCTTTCTAATCCAGCACTCAAATCTCTATGCTGTTGCTGGTTCTCATTGGACAGATTTTTTTTTTCAAAGGAGGTTGCTCTTTATACTTTCGGAACCCAGACACCCATAATCTCCCAGTGGCTGGAGGATTCTGGGAATGGTAGTACCCCCAAAAAAGGGTAACTTGGCCATAGCCCTGGAAGGCCAGCCTTTGGGGCTGGTGCAAGTACCACATGTTGGTGGACAGTTTGACTATTGTTTATCTCCAAGTCTTTTTAAAAACTGTTTTATCTTTTTAACAGCAGTGGGATCATTTATGTCCGAATGAGTAAATGATGCTCTTCAAAGCTTCTGGGCTTTGGGGCTCTGAAGACAAGCTCAGGGCATCTCTCCCAGATCATCTTTGGTACTTTTGGTGCCGCAGGGTGATAACTGACTGGTGGCTAAATGGAAGCGGGTGCATCTTCATGTCTGAACATGGCATGCGTCCTTCTCTTGTTTCTCTAGGACACAGCCAGCCGGTTCCTCCATCGTCTGGGCCACACCATGGTGGAGGGGCCAGACAACACTCTCTGGATGTTCGGGGGAATGTCGTTGCGGGAAGGGATGCTGGGCAACGTTTACAGGTACGGCACAAAGAGAGACCCACGTCAGTCTGTTTTGCTGTAAAGGGAAGGAAAGAAAGAGTCTTGAAGCCCCTTTATGTATATGGTGGGAAAGATTTGGCACATGCCCACCTCCTGGACCTTACGATTTGGCCCTCAAAGCCCCACACTGCCTTTTGTGCCTTCCCCAAAACATCTTCCCTCCCTTTCTCCTCCAAGACGCTGACCAGGAGTGATGGGCAATGTCACTTCTGGTCACTATTTTGGATGGGAAACAAGGCATTCCCTCTGTTGGGTGGCCCACGGTGGTATCTGTGGAAGAGTCCTTCCTCCCCATCACTCTCCAGCTGCCCAACTTTGCTTAAAGTCTGATTTATATTAGCCAAGCTTTTGTGGATCCCTCTCCCCGTGCATCTGAAGAAGTGGATTGATCCTTGAATGCTCAGGCTTAAATAAATCAGGATGATTGGAGACACTTAGTGCCTTTCCCCACCTGGACAGCAGAGGACGCTCTTTCTCCGCAGGTACTCCATTGCCGAGCGCCGCTGGACGCAGATGCTGGCCGGGACGGAGGACCGAGGCCCCGGGCCCAACCCCCGGTACTTCCACGCGGCCGCCTACATCCCTGCCTCCAAGGCCATGTACCTCCTCGGTGGGCTGACGGCCGATGGGGTGGCCAGCGACTTCTGGCTGCTCAACCTCACCACCCTGCAGTGGAGGCTCGTGCAGGTAATGCGCTGGCTTCATGCTATTAGACTGATGCAAGAAGAGTCCTTGCAAGTGGTGCTACAGTGATGCATGGCTGTTGGCTCTCTGTATCCCATGAGCTTTGCACAGACACTTCTAGAAGGTTTCTGAGATGTCCAAGTTGGTCCTTCCCTCGCCTCTTGGTGGAGGAAGTTACCTGGGTCAAGTATTACCTGGTTACCTGGTTACCAAAGTTACCTGGGTGGAGGAAGTTACCTGGGTCAGGCTTTCAATGCCTGCTCGCCACTGGCCCTCCAAACCTTTCTGGTCTCCAACTCCCATCATCCCCAGCCAACACAGCCAGTGGTGTGGGGTTATGGGAGCTGCAGTCTCAAAAGGTCCTGCTTCCTACACTCAGCTTTCCGTCTCCGCAGAAAATTCACAATAACCGAGAAAGTGCGGGCTCTGTTCCCCGCCAGCTCCTCTGCTCCTCTAATGTTTGGGTCCTGACGGCTCCTCTCTTGCCTTCTTGACTCTTCCAGGACCCCTTGATCCCGGCTGTGGCCGGCCACACTCTCACGGCTCGGCGTGGGTCCTCCTTGCTCCTCATCGGCGGCTACTCTCCCGAGAACGGCTTCAACAAGAAACTCTTGGAGTATAACGTGATGTCGGAGACCTGGCACGCGGGGAATCAGGCTGGGACACCTCCTACAGGTAGCGGGAATCCATGGGAATGGGAGTTTGGGGTGGATCCGTGGGGGTAGCCAGGTCATGGTTCTGCAACCAAATGATTTGGAAAGAGCGTAAGGCTAGGACCACATTGCATTTATCTTGCATTCTAAGCCAGCCATCCCTTCCTGATCCCTTCCCATCCCTTCCATAATCCCAGGAAGAGGGGTTATGGAACAGATTTTTGCCACCTCCATCTCGCAAGGTGCGCATGCCAGAAAGCCATACCTGTCTCCATCTTTCTCAGTGACAGCCCCAGAGCCGGGCATCTCCCTCCCAAGGTGGCTGATAGCATCCTCCTCCTTGCTGCCCTTCCTCTGCCAACCAAAGCCCTTTCTGTTCCAGCAGGATTTGAATGTCTTTTAACTAAAGGACCTTTGATGCCGCAACGTTTCTAACTTCAGAATTATTTTCAGTTTGTTTCCAAAGTTACTGAGAATTTCGTTCCATTTCAGTGGTATGCATTTAGTGTAGAGTCTTAATTCTTTAGCAACCTTCCAGCCTGATTTTGCGGCGGAAACAATGCGATATATATATTGGAATATATATTATATACATTAACTGAATATAAAATTCAAGTTAATAGCAACAACGGCAGCAACTGGACAGGATGAGGAGGGAAAGTACATAACCGGGTGCTAAACATAACCTGGTGCTTTCTCTTTCCAGGCCTGTATGGTCACTCTGCAGTCTACCACGAGGGCACAGATGCCATCTACGTCTTTGGCGGGCATCGCTTCCATGTGGAGATGGTTTCTGCCTCTGCTGAGCTCTACAGCCTTTACTATCCCAATTTGACGTGGAGCTTGTTGGCCCCGTCTCAGGGGCCAAAGGTGAGGGACGGCCGGAACAGGATTAATGGTCATGGCTGGTGTTATGACCCAGACTGGCTTTCGGGGAGGTAAATCCATGGCTGCAATCCAACATCCCCTAATCCTAGCATAAGATGTGCACGGAATATTTCTTCACCCATTTAATTCCAGGATAAATTGTAAGTCCAGGTTTGATGAATCAAGGATGCAACTTTGAGGGGCCGGTGGGGGGGGGGGGGGGGAAGAAATGCATTTCTCTCCCACAATCCTGGCAGGCCAGAATCTGAACAGAACCAAAGCCCTGGATTTGGTTCCTGTCCAGTCTAATCTAGAAGGTGTCTGGTTGCCTTGCACTGGACATTGTGTCATACAGGTTGGGTCTCCCATATCTGGAATTCGGAAATCCAAAACTCTCCAAAATCCAAAAGCTTTTTCGTGGGTGTCTGAGATAGTGACACCTTTGCTTTCTGATGGTTCAGTGTGCACAAACTTTGTTTCATGCATAAAATTATTAAAAATATTGTGTATAAAATTACCTTTGAGTTATGTAAAACATGCAGGGGTAGCTGTGTGGGCCACTTAACAAACAGAAATCCATCAGCGATCCATGCAAACAGAAATCCATCAGCGATGCTCTTATTAGCCAACTGAAATGTATATGTATATACATTTGTATATGTATGAAATGTATATTGTATACAGTGCTAAAGAGTTTTCTGGGTTAGCCTAGGCAAAGCCATATTAGCATTCTCCTTCTGGAAATAAGCTATCCCAGCAGTAAGCAACCTGTACAGAGTAGCACCATTGAACAACACATTGACATGCAACTGGGTACCATTGCATAATGCACAAGCACAATGGTGCTGCATGCACATCTCTATTATATGTTGCACACACCTGACATACAGAAAGATGGACTTGGTACTGTTTTATCCTTGGAGAGTTTCCATATTTTTGTCCCTGTTTGGGGGAAATTGGTCTGGACATCTTGGTTTGGGAAGGAGCCCAATGGAGGTGGCAGGTGGGGTGGGTGATGCATTGGGCCCTTTGCTGCCCGTCATAAACCCCGCATCTCTCGCATCCCCTTCCAGCCTCTGGCTCACTTTTTCCATGTGGCAGCCGTGCTGAAGGACACCATGGTGGTGATCGGAGGGCGCACTGAGCGTGAAAACTTCACCAACCACCTTTTCTTCTACCAGCTGAATTGCAACACCTGGATCCTCCCTAACAGCACAGGTGAGAACAAAGGACTCGGCCGCAAAAGCTGGCCTCTTGACCGTGTGTGTCGCCTTGAGGTTTCGAAAAAGCAAGTGGTCCAGACAGGTCCCCGTTGCTAGAATTCCCCAACATGGAGCAAGGGCACTTAAAAGAGGTCTCAAACTGGATTATTTCTGCACTGTGGATTGGACCTTCGTCGTGCTCCTGATGCTTTGTTTTGTTCACCAACATTTTTCCTTTCCTCTTCTGCAGCCAGAGCAATGGTGGGCGAACCCATCATGGAGACCATCGCTCACGCCGTGGCGGCAGCTGGGGGACGCATCTACCTCTCGGGGGGCTTCAATGGGGTGGCCCTGGGGCGCATGGTAGCCCTCTCGGTCCCCGCCGACCCCTGCCTCATCTTCCCCACCCTGGAGGCCTGCAACGCATCCAATGCCAGCTGCGCCTGGTGCCACGGGAGCTGCCTCTCTGCCGACGCTGCCGAGAGGTGCGACAGATGGCATTGTGGTGGGGGGCTGAAAGGAAGGGGGCCAGACTGCGGATCTTGCCGCGAAATTGAGGGGGGTCCCAAGCTCTTCCCTGGAA
Organism: Urosaurus nigricauda; assembly: GCA_034509955.1. Lineage (NCBI taxonomy): Eukaryota > Metazoa > Chordata > Lepidosauria > Squamata > Phrynosomatidae > Urosaurus > Urosaurus nigricauda. Next base: position 33,333,391 of record JAOEGL010000007.1, on the reverse strand, counting down.
GCCAAGAGAGCCCTAACTCTGTGTGCAGCTGGTTAGCAATCCAGAGAAACCTGGGCTGCATATGTTTTGGGGCAAAGGATTTTGGGTGGAGAGCCAGCGTGGCGTAGGGGTTTGAGCGTCGGACTATGACTCCAGAGATCAGGGTTTGAATCCCGGCTCGGCCATGGAAACCCACTGGGTGACCCTGGGCAAGTCACACTCTCTCAGCCTCAAATGATGGCCATGGCAAAACCCCGTCTGGAGAAACCTGTCAAGAAAGCCCCACAATAGGTTTGGCGTAGGGTCACCATGAGTCGGAAACGACTCGAAGGCACACAAAAACATTGGTTGTGATAGGAAAAACAGGTAGTAATGGTAGATTTGGGTAACGGGAGAACCAAAATGGTGCAGTGGCTTGATGGTTTGACTAGGACCATGGTTCAAATCCTTCTTCAGCCACGAAAATCTACTGAGTGCATATTCTCAGTGGAAGGCAAAAATAGCAAACTACTTGGAATAAATCTATTCAAGGGAACCTTCTTATTTCTAAAACAGCCAGCGTGGTTTAATGATTTGAGTGCTGGACTATGGGAGACCAGGGTTCGAAACCCCAACTGACCATGGAAACCCACTGGCTGGCCTTGGGCAAATCATCCCACCTCGAATCCCATTTTGGGAGAAAGGCGGGATATAAATCCAATAAATAAGGAAATAAAATAAGTGCCTGCAGTGGATCACAGAGGTGGCAAGCCTCTTTGGAGTAAACCTAGCCAAGAAAACCTTATTTTTAAAGAGCTGGCATGGTGAAATGGTTAGAGTGCTGGACTTTGGGAGACCAGGGTTCGAATCCTCACCCGGCCATAAAAAACCCATGGAGTGGCCTTGGGCGAGTCACCATCTCAGCTTCAGAGGAAGGCAATGGAGAAGAAATCTGGCCAAGAAAAACCCTAGGAGAGGCTTGTCTTTGACAGCACTCGGCAAGAAAAATGGGATATATGGGTATGGGACTATAATGAGTTTTATGATCCTTGCCATAACATGGTCATTATCTTAACAATTCTAGAGATTGTGCCATTATTAGCCCAAGGGGTTTTTACTTTCCGCATATTCCTTTTCCACAAAATAGACATCCTTGTCTCCAGAAGGTCTAGGAAGATGCTCTGAAACCTCTCTACCATACACTTAAATCCTACAGGAAGAACCAGAATGCAGAATATGGATGGTTTTACTTTTCTTTCTTTCTTTCCTTCCTTCCTTCAGGCAGGGCTGTTCCTTTGGCATGGCCTCCTGCTTCCCCACCCCAAGGTCCGCGGATGAGTGCCGGCGCCTCAGGACTTGCAGTGAGTGCCTTGCCCAGCATCCACGCTCCATGGCCCACAGCCTGGGCATCCCGGTGAGTACCAGCTTGCCCTTTAATAGGGGAGGGACTGGGGTTCCCAATCTTTGTATTCCTGCAGTGACTTTTTGGGGATGGCTATGGATAGGTGACCACTGTTCTATTTGGAAGCTTCATATGGATCTTTGAGTGGAGTGCATGGGACTTCCACCGACCTTACAAAGTCCCTGTCTCGCACACACACCAAGCCTACATTTTCCAAGCCCTAAAAGAGTTTTCCACCCCCAGACCTACATTTTCCAACCTCTGTGGGATTATTGCATGCTACTTTGGAACATGCCAACAGCATGGCAATGGAACGGCATGGCGATGTTTTAATAAATAGATAAATAGAGGCTAGGACTAGAGGGCTTTCAGCGTCCGGGCTCTGACTCCGGCGTCTCTTCCATCGTCCCCAGGCTTTGCCCCAGTGCAAATGGTGCACCAACTGCCCCGAAGGAGCTTGCATCGGCAGCACCGGCAGCTGCACCTCGGAGAACGACTGTCGCATCAACCAGCGGGAGATCTTCGTGGCCAGCAACTGCTCGGAGATCTCGTGCGAGGCCTCCGACTGCGCCAAGTGCACCGCCTCCGGGAAGTGCATGTGGACACGGCAGTTCAAGCGCACCGGTGAGCGGACGGGGAGGATTTGGAGAGGAACGGGCCTGGGCAAGTGGGAAACCATTGGCTGTGGAGATCCTTGACAAGGAGAACACAAGGGAACCAGGGAGATGGATGAGAAAAGGGCTGCGCAGGATAGAAAGTGCTTGGGAGGATGGAGAGGGGGATGAAGGTCTGTGTGGACTGATCCATGAATCAAGTCCATTTGACTGGCCCTTGCATGCTAGAGGACCTCCTGGAGGACTCTCTGCCGTGGCATTTTCTGCAGGAGTGCCCAGGTGCGTGGAGGGCAGGCCCCAATTCTTCACCCCTTGTGGGCTATACCACCCCATAGCAAGCCCAAATACTTCTGTGTTCCACTGCAGTCCTTCTCAAAATGGTGACGGGACATGGGAGCAATCATCACTTCTTGACTCCATTTTGGGAGGGACTGCAGAGGAAAACAGAGGGATTTGGGGGTTGTACAGGGTGGTGGAGTTCTTGTGGGGTATTTTCCTGTACTTTCATGTGTCTGGGAGGCTTTATGTTTGGAAGCAAAAATTGCACCCAAAATCACACTGAAATATATTTGGGGGGAGGACTTCAAGGCCACAGAAGTGGGGTCCAAGGGCTATAATGGAGCCCATGTTCTGAGGCCCTGAGAGTGTCTGGGGAAGGATTCTCATCCTTCGTTGCCTGCACATGGGGACCCCTCTCCTTCCCGTTGCTTAGGGGAGACGCGGCGCATCCTCAGCGTCCAGCCCACCTACGACTGGACCTGCTTCAGCCACTCTCTGCTCAACGTCTCCCCGATGCCGGTGGAGTCCTCTCCCCCCTTGGCCTGCCCCACGCCTTGCCACAACCACAGCACCTGCGGAGAGTGCCTCAGCTCCAAGGGGGCCGACGGAGGGTGGCAGCAGTGCGTCTGGAGCGTCTCTTTGCAGCAGGTAACCTCCCAGTCGTCCTTTCCCCATTTTTCATTATCTGCTTGCTCCACACAAACACCACCCTCTCCACCACTTGGCTCCTTGATTCAGTACTTTGGAGAGATTCCAAATGTCCTGCCAGATGAGATGCATCTTATTACATCTTCTGATTGCTTTAAAAAAGCCTTGAAAATGCATCTCTTCCAGCAGGCCTTCCCAGAAAGTCCTTAACCTCCCGGCTCTGTTTGGGTTAAGCTCTCCCTTTAACACTTTAACATCTTGACCCTGATGTCTATGCGATGCGTTGCTGTTTTAAATTGTAATTTTTACTATGTCGTTTTAATTGATGTTAGTTTAATTCAATTTTAAGGGGCAGGTGGTTGGGTATGGGTTGTGTATATTTTATCTTGTATTTTTTAATTGATGTAACCCGCTCCGATTGGATACAGGAGGAGCGGGCTATAAATAAAACATCATCATCATTATTATTATTCCCAAAAACATATAATCTTTTCCCCATTCTTTTTAGTTAGCGGGAAATTCAACTTAAAATTGGGTGGGCAGTGCAGATTTGCCATGTGTAGTTTTATTTCTGATGCGTAGTTCAGTTTGGAGGGTGGGCATTTGTGTTTTTGCGTGCAAAGAGTGCGCTAGCCCCCCGTGGGGACTGACCCATTCCTTCCCCTCTCTCTGTCTTCCTGCAGTGCATGAGCCCCACTTACCTTCCCATGCGTTGTGCGGCAGGGATGTGCGGCCGGGTGCTGAGCGGCTCCGAGAGCTGCGCCCCGTCTTGCTCGCACTTCCAGCAGTGTGCCCTCTGCATCCAGCAGCCCCGATGCGGCTGGTGTGGACTGCGGGGAGAAAACGGCAAAGGGCGCTGCATGGAAGGCGGACGGAGCGGCCCTCGCCAAGGTATGTACCGGGCAAAAACCGTGCCACAGCTTTCCGAGGCATCTTCTTAGGGAAGGAGTTGGAGCACAGCAAGTATGTGGGCAGAGATTAGGAGGATAGGAACAAGGTGGTTGTTGTTCTTCTTTTGTCGCTGAAGGAAAGTGGAGGGGTCAGGAGGCAATCCCTGCTGCTCTGTCCCTTCTCTCCTTGACCGTTTAATGGTTGTAGCTGTGCCCCTTTGGGACTGAGGGATGGACTACAAGGAGGCAATGGCTCTCATCCAAAATAAGACATTTGTTGTTGTTAATTGCCCTCGAGTCGATCTCGAACCATGGCGACCCTGTGAATGAGACGTCTCCAAGACCCCCCTGTCCTCCACTGCTCTGCCCAGCTCCTGCAAACTCATACTCAAAGTGATTTCTTTAATAGAGTCCATCCGTCTGGTGTGGGGTCTTCCTCTCTTCCTACTACCTTCTAACTTTCCTAGCATTGTTGTTTTATCCAATGCGTCCTGTCTTCTCATGATGCGTCCCAAGTACGACAGCCTTATTCTAGTCACCTTGGCTTCCAGGGAGATTTCTGGCTGGATCTGCTCTAGGACCTATTTGTTTGTCTTTTTGGCTGTCCATGGCATCCTCAGTGCTCTTCTCCAGCACCAAATCTCAAATTCATTTATTTTCTTCCTATCTTCTTTCTTAATTGTCCACCTTTCACGTCTATAATACGCATAAGCTATGCTGCCACCAAGAGAATTCTGTGTTGCGTGCAATGCCAGGAGAATTAATTTTGCTCCTCAATCTCTGGCACCTTACTGTTGGCATTCTCCTCCCTTGCAGGTCTGTTGGAGTCCTGCGGCCCAAAGGCGGACTGGGCCTTCATGTCCTGTCCTCCTGAGAACGAGTGTCTGAACGGGCACCACGACTGCAACGAGACGCAAAACTGCAACGACCTGCCCCAGGGCTACCAATGCACCTGCAAGAATGGCTACACGCTGGACAAGTGAGTGTTGGGGGGCAGGAGAGACAAAGGTGGCCTGGCTGAGACACCGGAGGGCAAAGGGGATGATGGGGTCATTTTATGTCTGGCTCCAGTGACACAGCCGGACACTTCTTTGTGGTAGGCCTGAGGTTGGTGAATGGCTAGCCATAGGGTGGCCCCACAAGTGGAAATACCAAATGGCTTCACGCTGGACAAGTGAATGCCGAAGGGCAGGAGAGGCGTGGGGGTGCTGACTGTGGCATTGAAGGACCAGGGGAAACTGGCCCTGGGGCACGAGAGCAGTTCTTGACCACGAATGTTGCCCTGAGCACTTCTTGTCGTGATCCTGCATGTTTCCTTCTTTTGCAGCGTGACGGGGCTGTGCAAGCCAGTGTGCGAGCAGGGCTGCGTGAACGGGACGTGCGTGGAGCCCAACTCTTGCCTGTGCCACTTTGGCTACGTGGGACGGAACTGCTCCGTGGAGTGCCAATGCAACAAGCACAGCAACTGCGAAGGCGTGGAGGCGCAGGATCAGTGCCTGGAGTGCTTCAACAACACCATGGTGAGATTTGGAGGGGCATCTCTGGGATGGGGGGTAGGTGGAGAGGCAACTGGGTTGGAATCGGGGCCAAGACACCACAGACGCCACAGAGGTGGGCTCTCCTCCCCTCCCCACAGCAAGCCCAAATGCCTCCATTTGGTTCTGTGGTTCCTCTCAAAATGCAGGCAGTGACAAAAAGTAAGACTAACAGGTTTGGGTTGGGGTTCTGTGGTATCCTTGGGCTGGAGGTTGACCATAGACTGGAGGACCTACAGTCTATGCTCTCTATGCCTACAGAGAACCTATTCTTTTCAGACTTGGATACATGAAACTGTGAATATCAAATCCGTGGATATCATAGCATACTGTACATTTGGACTGCATACATAGCAGACATCTCTGCAAGCGGAGTAAATGCATTGTCCATGCTATACGATCCTTATGTTAAATGAAAGCATTGCACATCTGAAAGCTCAGACCAATGCACATCCATTTGTGTAACAACACCACATGCGCAATTCCACTTCTGCAGCCTAGAAATGAATGTGGACGTTGTGCGCCAGACATAAAAGTCCAGCCACTTCTGTTGAGGAATTGTAGTGCATGTGTAAGACCTTGGTGGCGATATCCCTTGGGGTTCTCCCCACACCTTGCTCCGATCGTTTACCTGCTGCCCCCTTCCTGCTTCCTCCATAGGGCCAGCATTGTGAGAAATGCCAGCCCCTCTTTGTTGGCTCAGCGCTGAATGGGGGCGCCTGCCGGCCCTGCCATGCCTTCTGCCGCGGAAACAGCAACCTCTGCATCACGCGGGAGGAATATGAGCGGGCTCGCCGAGACCCGGTCCGCTTCCCACTGGAGCCAGCCTTGGTGAGTGCCACGGGCCACACGGCCGGAGCTGGGGACGGGGTGGCATACCTCTCCGAAGTGGGCATAAAAGCCCTCAGACCGGACCAGATCACTGCATCGCAACCTCAAGGGTGCCTTGTTGTTTTGCGGGGTCCATAATCCTTGGTTAGCGTTCCCACTTCAACCTTTTCCTCCATACAGATCCCCAAATGGGTGGCAGAAGGACCTGCAGAGGATGCCGCGGTGTGTGTGAATTGCCAGAACAACAGCTTTGGGGAGAAGTGCGAGAGCTGCTTGCACGGCTATTTCCTGCTGGAGGGGAAATGCACCAAGTAAGGGCACCGGGCATCTTGCCCCCGTGAACCATAGTGGCCGAGGGGAGGTCATTTCACTAGTTCCCTTCCAGGGATCATTACTCTTTTTTATAACGTATGCCAAAGTACAACTTCAGTACACCATAATGTTGCCTCACTAGCAACTTTAAAGACAATGTTGTTTAGGGAAGCATTCCCGTTTACAACTTGATCTTCTGGCTGGTGGCAACAATTGCTTTTGTTTACTGTTTTGCAGTTATTTTAATGATCTGTTGGGGTAGTTATGTTGGCCGTTTGGTAAATTCAAACAGAAATCCACCAAATTGGCAACCCAAATGCACAATGTACTTGTTGCAAGCTTTGTGGAGCTTCGAAAGCTTATGCTATGTTATGGCGTGTGGTGTATGTATATGATCTATGATTATGTAGTGATATATGTATGAATTCAATTATACACACACACACACACACACACACCAACCGTGATACCTTTATCTGCCAACCGAAATGCACAATTATACTTGTTGCAAGCTTTCAAAGCTCCACTGGCTGCTTCTTCATCAGGCAAGATGTTACAAACCAAACAGGAGAAAAACTAGAGATGTTAGTAAGATGCCTGCATTTTGTTGTTTCTGTCCTTAGTTAAAATGATATGGGGAGGATATCTTTAGCAGGCTGTCCTCCTCTGGCCATGTGGCAATGTTGTTAATTTTAAAATTTTCTCTTTTTCTTTTTAGACTCTATGCCATAGACAAGCTTTTATTTGTATATTGCTACTTACTATGTACAGTGCGATATAAATTTACGGCACTATATAAGTAATAATAATAATAATAATAATAATAATGATTTATTATTTTTATTTCTGGTCACCGTTTTAGGCCAAACTGTGGCTGGAATAACCACGGAGGGGGTTCTGTGTTGGGGAAAGGCAGACCATTGCATCTGCAGGTGGTTTCAGTGGCTCTGGCAAAGTGTTTTGGTCTCAAAACCACACTGAAAAAAAGAGTTTTTGGAATTTTGGTCATAGGGGGTCATGGGGTCCCATCCGTGTCTGTTAACCCCATCGTGTGTTGCACCGCCACCTTTGCTCCTTATCCATTGACACGATGGTTAGTCCTGGATGCAGGGCTGTAAATATTTGGGGTGGAGTTGAGGAAGGCTTGCTGTTTTAACAACCCGCACCATCCTTTCCTCAGGTGCCAATGCAACGGCCATGCGGACTCTTGCAACGAGCTGGACGGGACCGGCTGCCCCTGCCAGAACAACACGGAGACCGGAGGCTGTCAAAACAGCGCCCAGTCCGACAAAAAGGACTGCTACAAGCAACAGGTCTGGGGCTCTGGGTGCAGCGATGGGGAGCGGTTTACCAAATGTGGGGCTGTGGTGGATACAGCGGTGGGGAAGGACTGAAGCAAATAGAGGAGAATATTGTTGAGGTACATAGCAAGTGGTTTGAGCATCCCTGCTCAAAACAGCGGTCTGTGGTCCAGGGCTGGTCAGCAAACTGCTGGTCCTACAAGCACAAAAACTGGTCCCAAGCCTTGGCACAAAAAGATTAAACTGGCACACACTTCCCCATGTCAGATGGCCCAAGAAGTCATTAGAACATGTTGTTAATTATGGTAACTACTAGTTTTCTCTCCGCTGTAGGAGAAAACATTCCTCTGCAGTATTCTCTCCTATTTTAATTTCCCAAAGCGTTACTGTGGAGAAAAACACAGGGGTGCAGTAGGGGTTTTTAATGCAACCCTTTCTCCATTTTCTGTGCAGAGAACCAATTTCCTGTACCAGAAAGTTTGTTTTCTGCACAGGAAAATGCATTCGCTGTGCAGAAAATGTGGGGTTTGTGCAGGAATGCTATGTATTTTTTCTCCTCAGAATAGTTCCTTTGCAACATTTTGTGATGCTAAAATACCAGGGGGGAAATGCACAATTTTTTTTCCTGAGGTTTTATTTTTCCCAACTGCAAAAAACGTGTCTTTTGACTCGGTTAAGAAATCATTGCAGATGTTCTTCCCATCTTGCTCATTCTCCATGGCTGGAATTGGTGCATGTTAGACCATCAGAGGCTAACACTTTTTTCGGTCACTCCGTTTCCGTCATTCAGATGGCTGGGTTTTTTGCTAGGAAGAAAAACTGAGACTATTTTATGGCATAGTCCTGCATGCTCACAACAAGAGCCTAAATTTCCAGAGCTGTTAGAAAAGCAGAATAACTTTAAGTCAAGTTACTAAATATTTTCAGAATTAAGAGAAACTAAGAAAGTTGTTTTAATTTCCATCACATCAGGCAGAGCTTAGAAATTCAGGTGAAATAAAGCCTAAGATAATGCAAAGCGCCAGCTCTGAACACCTGCTTTCCTTTCCTTGCCATCCTCGCAGTGTGCCAAGTGCCGCGAGTTTTTCCACGGGAATCCGGTGGGTGGGCACCAGTGCTACCGGCTGATCATCGTGGACCAAGAGAGCTGCTTCGACCCGACCTCGCAGCTCAACTGCTTCCACGAGCCCAACATCAAGAACCTTCCCTTGGGACGCACGGTCTTCTTCGGCGTCCAGCCCAAGTTCACCAACGTGGACATCCGCATCACCATTGACGTGACCTTCGGCGGCGTGGACGTCTACATCTCCACCTCCTACGAGACGTTTGTCGTGGATGTGGACCGGGCCACGGGCATCCACTCGGTGCGCATCGTGTCCTCTGGGGACGAAGCGGGCGGGCGGGCTGCGGTCAACAACGGGAGCCAGTCCTCCCCGCCGGTTCGGGAGGCGCGGACCCACGGCCTCATCACCTACATCACGGTGCGGGAGCAGCAGGCGGTGCTGATTGTGCGGGGGGTCCGTGACCGCGTGGTCATCACCTACCCCCACGAGATCCACGCCCTCAAGTCCAGCCGCTTCTACGTGGTCCTCTTGGGGGTCGGGGGCGACAGCCCCAACGTCACGGAGTCCCAGGGGCTGCTCTTCTTCCGGCAAGACCAGGCCCACATCGACCTCTTCGTCTTCTTCTCCGTCTTCTTCTCCTGCTTCTTCCTCTTCCTCTCCGTCTGCGTCCTGCTCTGGAAGGTCAAGCAGTTCCTGGACCTGCGGCACGAGCAGCGCCGGCACCTTCAGGAGATGACCAAGATGGCCAGCCGCCCCTTTGCTAAAGTGACCATCTACTTCGAGCCGGACGCCTTGGGGGCAGCCGCCGAGCTGGTCTTCCTGCCCACCCGTCCGCACAAACACCCCGCTCTGTCCGCCGCCCCGCCTCTGCCGAGCCGCCTGAAGCCCTACCACGAGGTGCCCTACCCGGTGGCCCACTTCCGCCGTTCGGAGCCCTTCCTCTCCCACCTGATGGGCTACTCCTACTCCAGCTTCCGCGTGGGGCCCATCACCCTGGAGCCCACGGACGACGGCATGGCCGGGGTGGCCACCGTCCTTTTCCAACTGCCGGGGGGGCTGCAGGCTCCCAACCGCGCCTGCTTGGGCTCGGCCCTGGTCACCCTGCGCCACAACCTCCAGGACTACTGCAGCAGTAGCCACGGGGTCAGCAGCTCCCGCAAGGGCCTCCTCAGCCACGAGAACCTCACCAGCATGTCCCTATGAGCCGACGTTGCCGGGACAAGGGCTGAGGAGATGCCCTCGGGTGCTGTTGCTTGTGTGTTGCGTGGCTCCGGCCGGCCCTACTGTTTGCCTCGTGGAGGCAACCGAGAACCGGTGGGGAAGGCAATGGGCGCACCTTGCCACAAGGAGATGCCACGGAGGGGACGCCGCATTGGGCACTGCCCACAATCATGCCATGGATATAGACATTGGCACCAGGTGGAACTGCATCTCTCCAGCCTCTCGAGTGTGCGGCTCCCAGGGGCCCGACTGTGCTCCATCTTCCCTGGGGAGGCCTCGGACCTCTGTAGGAAGGGGTCAAGAGAGGGAGCTTTGCAGGCTGCATCCAATGGGGCAGACAAAAGTGACCATCTCTCAGCTGTAAGGACAGGGACACTTTGACCAGCTGAAAACAATTGGGGGGGGGGGGGTCTCGGGGGCAGCATGTGGAGAGACCTGGCCTTGATTCCACTCAGTGTTTTTGTTTTCCATGTTCAGAGTGCTTTTCATTTTTTAAAAAAAGCAAAACAAAAATGCCACCCTCTCTTCCAAACATCTTTATGGTCTGGCAGCCGTCGCCGACTCTGCCACAATCCACCACCCCCTTAAAAAATAATAAAGAGAGTTTGCTGCCTACACTCTCCTTTTTAATGGTTAGAGCCAAGGGCAGAGTAACATGAACAAGAGCTAAATCTTTTTTGCTATCCGCAGGTAGCGCTTCAGTTGTCAAGCGAGGAGCTTTCTTCTCTTTCCAAAGCCAGTGCAATAAGTGTGAAGTCGAAGGTTTTCATGCCTGGCATCCATAGTTTTTTGTGGGTTTTTCAGACTATGTGGCCATGTTCTGGAAGAGTTTGTCCCTGACGTTTCGCCAGCGTCTGTGGCTTTGGCGTCTTCAGAGCAATGCTTTCTGCAAAGTCTGTGAAGATGCCAGCCACAGATGCTGGCGAAACGTCAGGAACAAACTCTTCTAGAATATGGTCACATAACCCAAAAAACCCACGAAAACAATGCATTAATTGTTGGTTATTACTTTTAGGAAAGGGAACGTATGCACATATGGTTAAAAAAAAGATGTAACAGCAAGAATTAAGGTACAGTATTAACTCTTATTTTAAAAAAGCCTGATTTTTTGATAATTCATCCCCTTCTCCAAGCTGAGTGGTGTAAAGCGAGAGCTTAATCCATCCCTGGAGAAACCTAAAAGAAACACGGACCCTCCTCTGGTTCTTTGGTGCGCTGTTGAAGGTAAGTGCCAAATTGAGTGCCATAGCTGCCATTTCCCCACCCTGGCATTCAAAAAGGCCAGAAGTGGCGGTCAGTGCTTCTTTTGGGTGTTCTGGAATAAGCTCTCGCCTTTTGCCACTCTACTCAGAGAAGGGGATGACGGTTCCTTTTTTGGGAAAGAGTTAAGGTATAGTACACACTGACCCATGGATAAGTCAACCCAGGGTTTGGGGGTCAATATTTGGACTTAAAACTCTAGACCTATACATGAGTATGTGCTAAGCCTGTGATCTTAAGGTAAGTGTTCCGCAGATAGGACTCGGCCATGGCTCCTCTGTCACCATCCCAAGTGGTTTTGCTATAGTAGCCCCACTAAACATCCCTTACGTTGCTGGTGGAGGAGTTGGGGTTAGAGAAGCATTGGGCCATGTCCCAATAGGACAATCTTTTCCATCAAACTGTACTGGTGGACACTGGAGGTAAAGGAGAGATGTGTGGCTATGTCCCTGTAGCCAGGCGTGTAGCAATGGGATCACCTACGGATGCAGGTGATGCCATTGCTTTTTGCTTCTGGCTACAGGGATATAGCCAGAGGCTTCTCCCTTCCCTTCACTCACGATCAGCAATGCAGTGATTACTAGGGAGTGCTGTCACAGAATTGCAGTCAGTCCTGTGGGAGTTTTGGAAGTTGCAGAGCAAAGAAAAGAATGCCAGCCACAACTTAATATATATATATATATACTTATGTAAAGTGGACTGGCATAAGGACAAGTTGCCCCGTCCCCTTCCATTGGGCTGATCGCACACGGGGGCTGCATCTTTCTCCCTTTTTAATAAATATGCCAACAGCTTCCTAGGCACGTCCAGATGTGATGTGATGTTAGGATAACTCTACCTTTCTCAGCCAGGCCACAGTCCTGACCACTTACAGTCCAAGTGTTTGCATTTCCATCTCGGCGCTGAAACGGCAGGAGTCTGCATTATCGGACCAACACGGTGCCCCGTTGACGGGGCTGTCCATCGTAGCCTGGTCTCGGCTGCAGGGCTCAGTTCTTTCCAAAGCGCTTCTTGTTGCAATGCCTTTCCCAAAACACTTCTTAGATGGATGCCGGATGGAGGACGGAGTTCAACGGGTGGACGCGGGGTCCCGGCTCCAAAAAGGAGGCTAGCAGGGGCTCTTCAGCTCCCGTGCCATCTGGCAAAGGGCACAAGGACAGCAGCAGCAGAAGGCCACCCAGTCGCAACACACGCAGCCCTGAGGAAGAAAAGATGGAAAGCAATCGGGGCAAAGCCTTGGCACTGCAAAGCGTGGGGCATCTTCTGCTCATGGCTGCTCCCCATTGCTCTGGAGTAAAGGTAAGGATGCAACCACCTTAACCCTGGATGAATAGTCGCTTCCTTTTTGCTTCTGTGGGCTGGGCACAAGTGCTCCCTAAACTGGTCCCCAAATTTAATCGGGATGGCAGACAAATTAAAGGGGGGGGGGAGGACAGAGAAACAGAGATTGTGGGCACGGACTAGCAAGTGGCAATGCAACCCAACCCACTTCCCATAAAAATTCTTTCCTGAATCAGGAGCCCTGAGAAACTCAAAACACTGCCATCAATTACGTCTGAGGATTTTTGGAGACCTGGTACCTTCCAGGTATTTTATCCCATCGGCCTCTGTCGGCATTCCTGACAGTAAAGGGTTCTAGGACTTTTTGCTTCTTGGCTGAATTGATTTATAGTCTGCCTTTTGGAACTCTTTGGCACAAAGTGATTTGCAGCAATATAATAAGTTTTTTTTAAGGTACAGGTAAAGCCATATTGGCTGTTTGCAGAACGACAGGGCTTTATCTCTCATCTGCTGGGTGGTTCGCCGGAGGTTTGTTGGGCAAAATGGAAAGCTGGTACCTGGATGCGCAGCTGTTCTCGCAGGCCTGTCCGCATGCCAATGAGTGCCCCGGGAAGGAACGGGACGCAGCAGCATTCGCCGTAGTCCACGGCCACCTTGCAAGCCAGGATGCAAGGGACACAGGCTCCGCAGGCACCTGCAAGAAGGAAAGGAAAGGAAAGGAGGACTCAGATCCTCAGGTTTGAGAGGAAGCATCTTCTCAGGCTCAGCGCCCGCTACAACCAACCCTACAATGCCGACCCCGGAATAAAAGGTGCCACCGCTTTGGACCCGTGACTCACCCCATCACCTGAGTAAAATGAATGGGTGCAAAGGGACGGGGAAAGGTGTTGCAAGAAGACAATCTGCAAAGAGATTTGGGCTCTCAGCGGAGCAGGTTTGCCAAAATGAAAACCGGAGAGGGCTGCAGGACATTTAATACAACGGTCCCCCCACATTCGCTGGGGCTAAGGGTAAAGAACCCCTGCGAATGTGGAAAAACCACAAATTAAAAAACCCCACTATTCTTTTGACCTAAGAGAAGACCTCTCTGGGGATGTCCAGGTCCTCCGGTACACCTCTACAGCCAACATCTGCTGCAAATTGACCATAAAACCATGCTGGAGGGACAACAAATGCCTAGAGAAGTGGTTCCTTTAGGAACTTCTAGGCTTCCAGTACAACTCTGTGGTCAAAACTTCTGGCAAGCGTTGCTCTGGAGGACCTAGAAGTTCCTAGAGAAGCCTTGCAAAACTGCAAGTAATCATATCTGCAAAAGGCAAAGGCGCGAATGCAGAGGGCCAGCTGCAGTTGTGCAAAAGAGGGGATTTCAACAGGTGTGGCTTATCACCTGGCTCAGTAAGGAACACCTGTGGAAATTACCTGTTCTGTGCAACCATTAAAGGGACAAGAGCCTGCTCTGGTTTTCACTCTGGCCACCCTGCCTTGAGCAAGGAGACTGGCTGGTGACCTACATTAGGGCTTCTGTACCTTTATATACTTGCACAGAAGAAGGAATTTGAGCCAGTCAGGCAACCAGGCCACGAGCAACGCCTGCAGAAAATACTAGTCTTCACCCTGGCAACCCAACATGCAGAGCAAGCCTTGCCAGGCTCAGAAAAAAGGCCGTGCGGGGATTGAAACCCTGGTCTCCAAAATAAATGAATAAATAAATAAATAAATAAAATGCACGTCGTTTCTTTTTGCACAGAAAATTGCAAAAAAAGGACATGCATTTTATTTATTTATTTATATTGCATTTATTTTTGGAGACCAAGGTTTCGATCCCCGCACAGCGGTGTTTCTTTCTGAGCAGAAAATGCTGTTCTCTGTCGGGAAACGGATTATTTCTTACAGAGCAGCCAAGATCTCACATCACCGAGAACGACTCCCCGGCTGCGTCCACACTGCAGAAATAATCCCGGTTGAGACCGCTTTAACTGCCATGGCCGAACGCTATGGAATCCTGGGAACTGCGGTTATATGAGAAAGTGGCATCGCTGCCAAGCCGTAACTGGACGCTCGCACGCGCAAACACCCCACCGGACCCCTCTGCCCCTTGACCGGTCAGCACTCACAGATGGTCTTGTCAGCGTTGCAGTCCAGGAGTCCAGATTTCCAGCCCCGGAAGGAGGACGGGTAGCACCCGCTGGCAGCCGTTGGCTGAGTGACCACTGGGCAAGGCTGGAAAGCCATGGAGGAGGACTGACCCGGCAGGAAGAGGAGCAGGAACGGCCTGGAGTCCAAGCTTCCTGACCCCAGATGGACAGTTGCAGCGTCGGGTTGTCAGGGTCCAGCTTCCAGGTGCTTCGCCGGTCAGAGATGGGGTGCCATCGTCCGGTTTATGGGTCGGCATTTGTGGACGAACGCAGCACTCTTGCAATGATGGGCGCAAATCTTGGCGTGCGAGGGTTCGAGGTCTTTGCAAAGCATCCAGAGGGTGGTCATCATCTCCCAGGGTTTCCTACAGCATTTGGTTTAATATCTGGGGAAAGAACAGGATATTAAGCAGGTGAAGGGAGGCAAAAAAAAGGGATGAGAATGAAGCATTGCAAGAAGAGGAAGATGTAGAATAATAATAATAATAATAATAATAATAATAATAATAATGTAAATTTTTATATCTAGCCCACCCCTCTGAATTGGGGCAGGGTACAAGAGAAGTTAAAACATCACAATGAAGATATCCAATCCCATTTCCAACTCTGCCACCTTAAAAAAGGATTAAACCGGAAGAAGTTAAAACAATTACAAATAAACAGAATCAACCACGTCAAGCTAAAAAACTTCTGGATGCATGAAAAGAAGGCGTTGTGAAAAGAAGGTGTTATTGATCTGCACCTGGCTACGTGGACTTAGACATTTCTCCAATTGCCACCCATTTTCCGCCAGCAAATTATAATTATAATTATTATTTATATAATGTTTGGGAAAAGCTGTTGCTTGCTAGGCAATGGGGAAACCTGAGTGTGTGTGTCATGATGTAAACCCTTGGTCAGTCTGTAAGAAAAATTCACATTTCTGCAGTGTTTCTGGACAGACAGAGGACAGCATTTTCTCTGCAGAAAGCAAAACCATTGTGCAGAAAATGCACTTTTCTATGCAAAACGAAATGCATGCATATATATATATGTTGCAGCATGTAAGATCCTGGAGACCAGGGTTCAAATCGCCACTCCGCCTTGGAAACCCACCGGGGACTTTGGGCAAGTCGCACTCTCTCAGCCTCTGAAGTCGGTGAAGGCAACCTCTCACGCTTGAATAAAGTTTACCAAGGAAACCCTCCGAGACCCTAAAAGGGATACAGCAGAACTTTAACGGAAATATTTTTGTGCCAACATGAGCTGGCACAAAAACAGGCATCGCAGGTTTTGGCAAAAATCCGGGGAATGTGCTCATCCAGAATTGCCCAAAATGGGAAAGAGGAAAAAAATGAACTGATGTGCATTGGACAAATTCAGTTTTGGCAGGTTTTTTATTCCTGTTAGGAACATGCTGTACCTGTCTAACCTGAGACAATAAAGAGGTGGCTTCTGAATTAATGAGGACTTTATCGTAGTCGCCATTAAAAGATTTCTTTAATTTTATCAGCTGAATGACACCCGTAAAAACCGGTGATTAGATATATCCGCCCTCTTTCCCTCTCCACGCACTTGAACTTGGCATCTGCCCAAGAAGATGCCAAGCCGAACTAGCCAGGAAAAGGCAAATACAGCTCAAAAATAAATCCGTTGCCACAACATGCAACGGCTAGCAATTTGGATAGTTTTATGGGTGACCTTGGGTAAGTCTCACTCTCTCAGCCTCCAAGGAAGGCAATGGTATAAGATCTGAGCGATTTTTTTCCAAGAAAACCTTATGGACGGTAGGGTTGCCATAAGATGGAATCTGCATGTGAACATCAAATGTATATTACTAGAGACTTATATGCGTGAAATAATAATAATAATAATAATAATAATAATAATAATAAATAAATCTTTATTTCTAGCCCGCTCCTCTGTAGAGCACAATCAGGGATCTAGGAGTCCTAGTAGACCATGAGCTGAACATGAGCCAACAGTGTGATGTGGCAGCTAAAAAGGCCAATGCGATTCTAGGCTGCATCAATCGAAGTATAGTGTCTAGATCAAAGGAAGCAATAGTCCTACTCTATTCTGCTTTGGTCAGGCCCCACCTGGAACACTGTGTCCAGTTCTGGGCACCACAATTCAAAAAGGATGCGGAGTTATTGGAACTGTGTTCAAAGGAGGGCGATTGAAATAGTGAAGGGTCTGGAAACTGTGATGCCCTATGAGGAACGACTTATATGTGTGAAAGGGATCTAGGAGTCCTAGTAGACCATGAGCTGAACATGAGCCAACAGTGTGATGCGGCAGCTAAAAAGGCCAATGCAATTTTGGAAACTGCGATGCCCTATGAGGAACGCCTTAGGGAACTGGGGATGTTTAGCCTGGAGAAGAGAAGGTTAAGAGGTGGATATGATAGCCCTGTTTAAGTATCTGAAGGGATGTCATATTGAGGAGGGAGCAAACTTGTTTTCTGCTGCTGCAGAGAACAGGAGACAATGGAGCATTGGATGCGAAATACAGGAAAAGAGATTCCACCTCAACATTAGGAGGAACCTCCTGTCTGACAGTGGGAAATGCTGCTGCTTTGGCGACTGGTGGCGTCTCCTTCTCTGGATGTTTTTCAACCGAGGCTGGATGGCCATCGGTCACAGGCTTTGTGGCTTCTTTCGTGGCAGAATGGGGTAAGATTGGGTGGCCTTTGTGGCCTCTTCCAAGTACTCTACGGTCCCATGGTTGATGCAGCCAGATGCAGCTGCTTCGTGCGTGATGCTCGGCAATGTGTTGCAGTCGTAGAAGTGCATCCCTTGTGACTCTCTGGGTCAACAACTCTGCTCAAGTGGCATTAGACTTTGCAGTATGGACAACGAGGGATCTGCCGCAGTCACCTGCAACTCTTGTGGGATGTTTCTCTTCTTGCCTACAGAAGTGGAGAACTTCACATGCACCAAGTGCAAGTTGGTGGCACTCTTGGAGGAGAAAGTGCAGCAGCTGGAGTCCAGAGTAGCTACACTTCAGCAGATTAGGGAACAAGAGGATTTCCTGGACACAATAGAACTAACCATCTTGGATGAGTACCATGCAGAGGAAGATGCTAGGGTGGAAGAGGTCACTTGCCAAACAGAGGAGGCAGACAGCTGGAGGAAGGTCACAAAGAGAAGTAAACCAAGAAGGAATTGTTCGGGTAGCTTGCAGCTAGAGAATCAATTCGAAGCGCTTTCCCTTATCAAGGAGGATGAAGAAGAGCAGCATGGACAGACTTCAGGGATGGAGCAGGGGAGCCTGAGAGTCCCACCCGAGGAAACAGTCGCTGCTAAGCCTCGGAGGAGGCGTGTGGTCGTAGTGGGGGACTCCTTGCTGAGGGGTACAGAAGCAGTGATTTGTAGGCCTGACAAGATGTCTCGAGAGGTGTGTTGTCTTCCAGGTGCAAAGATCCGGGATGTGACAGAGAGGCTGACAAGACTGGTCAAGCCTACTGACCAATACCCCTTCCTTTTGGTCCACGTGGGAACTAATGATACTGCAAGACACAGCATTCAGAACATCAAAAGGGATTACGAGGCGCTTGGTAGGAAGCTGAAAGGAATGGATGTACAGGTTGTCATCTCGTCTCTTCTGCCAGTTGAAGGGCATGGTCCAGGAAGGGAGAGGAAAATAGCAGATGTGAACAACTGGCTTCGCAGATGGTGCCGCCGAGAGGGATTTGGATTCTTGGATCATGGGCTGCGGTTCCATGAGGAGGGACTTCTTGCAACAGACGGGTTGCATCTCACGCCAGTTGGAAGAAATGTTTTTGCCAACAGTCTCAAGAACTTGATCAGGAGAGCTTTAAACTGAGTTCCGAGGGGAAGGGAGACAATATTAAGGAAGGCAAAAGGGATGGCGAAAATAGTCAAACTGACATAGAGGAAACAAGGCAAACAGTGCAAGGACCCAATAGTGGGAGGCAAAAAAACTTGCACAGGCAGCAAGTAAAAGGGAACCATGGTCTGCGATGTCTCTACACTAATGCACAGAGCATGGGAAATAAGCAAGATGAACTCGAACTCCTAGTACAACAAGGCAAATATGATATAATAGGCATCACTGAAACCTGGTGGGATGAGTCTCATGATTGGAATGTGGAAATAGAGGGGTATAACCTTATTAAGAGAAATAGGCCAAACAGGAAAGGAGGAGGAATAGCACTATATGTCAGAGATATTTACACCAGTGAAGAGATCCTGGGCATCAATCATGGAAGCCAGGTGGAGAGCATCTGGATAAGAATCAAAGGGGAGGGAAACAACAAGGATGTTACGGTGGGAGTCTACTACAGACCCCCAAGTCAGACTGAGGAATTGGATGATATCTTTCTAGAACAGATGACCACACAGTCAGAAAAGAGAGATGTAGTAGTGATAGGCGACTTCAACTATCCTGATATTTGCTGGAAGTCAAACTCAGCAAAATCCTCAAGGTCTAGCAAATTCCTCACTTGCCTGGAAGACAATTTCATGGTCCAAAAGGTGGAAGAGGCAACAAGGGGGTCAGCTATTTTAGATCTGATCCTAACCAACAAGGAGGACTTGGTTAATGGGGTGCAAGTGGTGGGATCATTAGGTGGAAGTGACCATGTTCTCCTGGAGTTTGTAATACAGTGGAAAGGAGAAGCCAGGCAGAGTCAGACACGCATCCTAGACTTTAGGAGAGCGGATTTCAGTAAACTTAGAGAAGTATTGAGGGCGATTCCATGGTCAGAAATACTAAAAGATAAAGGAGTTCAGGATGGATGGGACTTTCTCAAAAGGGAGATACTGAAGGCACAATTTCAAACAGTTCCAGTGAGAAAGAAAAACGGGAGGTGTCTCAAGAAACCAGGATGGATGACTAAGGAACTTTCAACCGAGCTAAGTTTGAAACGGAACATGTATAAGAAATGGAAAAAGGGGGAAATCACGAAAAAGGAATTCAAAGAAATAGCAGGCATGTGTAGGGGTAAAGTCAGAAAAGCTAAAGCGCAGAATGAACTCAGGCTTGCTAGAGAGGTTAAGAACAATAAAAAGGGCTTTTTTGGATATGTCCGCAGCAAGAGGAAGAAGAAGGAAACGGTAGGGCCACTGCGTGGAGAAGATGGCAAAATGCTAACAGGAGATAGAGAAAAGGCAGAATTACTCAACACCTTCTTTGCCTCAGTCTTCTCAGAAAAGGCAAAGGGTGCTCAACCTGAGGATAATGGAGCAGAGAACAGAATAGGGGAATTTCAGCACAGAATAAGTAAAGAGATAGTAGAGGAACACCTTGTTAATCTAAATGAATTTAAGTCTCCGGGACCAGATGAACTCCATCCAAGGATATTAAAAGAACTGGCAAAAGTAATATCGGAGCCATTGGCAATCATATTTGAAAACTCCTGGAGAACAGGAGAGATCCCAGCAGACTGGCGAAGGGCAAACGTTGTCCCCATCTTCAAAAAGGGGAAAAAAGAGGATCCCAACAATTATCGTCCAGTTAGTCTGACATCGGTTCTAGGAAAGATTCTGGAGCAGATCATTAAACAAAGAGTCTGTGAACATCTAGAAGGCAATGCCATAATCACAAAAACTCAACATGGGTTTCAGAGAAACAAGTCATGCCAGACAAATCTAATCTCTTTCTTTGATAAAATTACCAGTTTGGTAGACGAAGGGAATGCTGTGGATATAGTATATCTTGATTTCAGTAAGGCCTTTGACAAGGTTTCCCATGACATTCTTGCAAACAAGCTTGTAAAATGTGGGCTAGACAAGTTAACTATTACATGGATTTGTAATTGGTTGAGTGGCCGAACTCAAAGGGTGCTCAACAATGGCTCCTTTTCATCCTGGAGAGAAGTGACCAGTGGGGTCCCACAGGGCTCTGTCCTGGGCCCAGTGCTATTCAACATCTTTATCAATGACCTGGATGACAGAATTGGGAGCATACTAATCAAATTTGCAGATGACACCAAATTAGGGGGAATAGCTAATACCCCAGAGGACAGGATCAAGATTCAAAGTGACCTGAATAGACTAGAAAGCTGGGCCAAAGCTAACAAAATGAAATTCAACACAGAGAAATGTAAGGTATTGCACTTAGGGCGGAAAAATAAAATGCACAGATATAGGATGGGTGACACCTGGCTGAATGAAACTACATGTGAAAGGGATCTAGGAGTCCAAGTAGACCACAAGTTGAACATGAGTGAACAGTGTGATGCGGCAGCTAAAAAGGCCAATGCTATTTTGGGCTGCATTAATAGAAGTATAGTGTCTAGATCAAGAGAAGTAATAGTGCCACTGTATTCTGCTTTGGTCAGGCCCCACCTAGAATATTGTGTCCAGTTCTGGGCGCCACAATTCAGAAAGGACATTGAGAAACTGGAGCGTGTCCAAAGGAGGGCGACAAAAATGGTGAAGGGTCTGGAAACCATGCCCTATGAGGAACGACTTAGGGAGCTGGGGATGTTTAGCCTGGAGAAAAGAAGGTTAAGAGGTGACATGATAGCCCTGTTTAAATATTTGAAAGGATGTCATATTGAGGAGGGAGCAAGCTTGTTTTCTGCTGCTCCAGAGAACAGGACCCGGAACAATGGATGCAAGATACAGGAAAAGAGATTCCACCTGAACATTAGGAAGAACTTCCTGACAGTAAGGGCTGTTCGACAGTGGAACGCACTTCCTCGGAAGGTGATAGAGTCTCCTTCCTTGGAGGTCTTTAAGCAGAGGCTGGATGGCCATCTGTCAGGGATGCTTTGATTTGGATTTCCTGCATGGCAGGGGGTTGGACTGGATGGCCCTAGTGGTCTCTTCCAACTCTACGATTCTATGATTCTATGATTCTATCTTGGTCCATGTTCCTCCATGTTCAGCGCTTGCACCTGGTAGTGAAACAAGCACTGCAGAAACACACACAACACACAGAGAGAGCGTTTCCCCGGCTAGATTTTTATCAGACGGCAGTGCTCCTGTTTTTGCAAATGTTTTAAAAAGGAGGAATCGTTTATGCGTTATCTCATCTGCGGTTGGAAGTCTGGCTCGGCCCAAGAACGCTGCCATCTCAATCTGCCGCCTTGTTTTCTATCCTGCAAAAGGTTGGCTCTTTGATGCTGTTTACAACAAGCCCTAAACGGAAGCCAAACCAGTGGAAAAAAACCCCATCCACACCCAGATTAAGTAACACACTGAACTCACAACTCCTTTTTATTTGTTGGTTGCAAGGGCTCACACCGGGTTGGGTTGTGTTTGTTTCTTTACGACAGCTTTCGCATTCCTTTGCATTCTCTTTTACAGCCTCTTGCATCTTCAATTGTCATCTTGTTAAAAAGAGTTTGTACATTTGTTTCAGCAGATTGGAATCCAGCCTTAGTGAAATCGAAGCCTATAAAACCCTTTTTCTTTCCAGTGAAGATAAGGATCATAATTGGGCAACGTTTTTATACAAACAAGACTAATCCTCTTTAATTATATTCTCCTTTTCCTAGGCGTGCTCCTATTTAAAACGAGCCACTTTCGTTTTTTTGAGAGCAAGGACTACTGTTTGCCGGTTAAGCCTTTGAGATTCATGATGGGGACGAACCTTTTTGCTCCAGTTGTGGTTGTTGTTGTTGTTACAGTAGAGTCTCGATTATCCGACATAAACTGGACCGGGTGATAGTTGGAAAACCGAAAACGTCGGAAAAGACGTCAAGAAAAGCCTTGAAATCATTATGAATGGCAAATGTATTGAAGTTTTATTGTAAGAACAGTAAAAGTAAATGGAAAGAAATCACTGATCAACATTGTGATGCACAGTATGAACTGTTCAGTCCTCTGAAAATTTAAAGAAATCACAGAAAATTAAAAGAAACCACAGCAGTCGCGATGTTGGATAATCTGGAATATTGGATAACCGAAGGACAGATAATCGAGACTCTGCTGTATTAACCTTTATTTATAGAGCACTATAAAGTTTGCACAGTGCTTTACTGAAGAGCAAAGACATACAACGGAGCCCTAAAGTCAGAATGGTCCCGGCCATTGTATTGCCCATCATCCCCATTTACGGATGCGAGAGCTGGACAGTGAAGGAAGCTGATGGAAAGAAACCCAACTTCTTTGAAATGTGGCGCTGGAAATGAATACTGAAGATGATCCCATGGAGAATCAAGAAGACCAACCAATGGGTTCTTGGACAGATCAGACCAGGGCTCTCCTTGGAAGCAAAGAGGGTCAAGTTGAGACTGTCGTACTTTGGCCACATCATGAGAAGGCATGGATCCCTAGGAAAACCAATAATGCTAGGAAAGGTGGAGGGAAGAAGAAAGAGAGGAAGGCCACAGACCAGATGGAGAGACTCAGTCGGTGGGAGTTATTATGGGCAACGGCTTATTGCAGGACTTGGGCAAGACTGCAATGAAGGATAGGGATCCCTGGAGATGTCTCATCCATAGATTCACCATGAGTTGGAACCAACTCAAGGGCAGCTCACAACAACAACAACAACAACAACAACAGAGGTTTGTTCCAGATGCAGCCCAGGTCAGGGAAGCCAGGCATTGGCAAACAAAAACACTTCATTGTTTCCGTTTTGGTTGCCAAATGTATAGATCTATCCTTTGTTTTAACATCCTTGTGGGGGCAGAAAGGTGAGGCACTCTGCAAGACAGCCACAGGTTTATAAGGTTGCAAAAATATAGACATCTCTGCCAATATTTCGTAAGGACTTTTCTTTTAGTGCAATTTTGCATGGAGTAAATACATGAGGACAAAGGGAGTTATGTCCCTCTCTGTATAAATATGATGTTGTCCTATTTGTTGTTCTCTTTGAAGAAAGGAGTTTTGTAACTCAAATACTCCTCAACCGTGGCATAATTACTGGCAGCGAATGTCCCTATTCTTTGTCCTACAAATCCAGCTAGAGCTAAGTCATGATCTGCTTGGCAGAGGTTGCTTCACCCTGAAGAAGAGTCCTGTGCCACCTGCAAACTTTAACTTTCAGCCTTTTTAAAACATATTTCCCCCTCCCCCCCAAAGCTCTTCTTTATTTAAGTGAAAAATTCAGAAAATGGAAGAGGGTTGACTCCTTAAGGGAAGAATCCGCCCCGATAGTTAATGGGGTGCAAATGTGTGCCACGCCTGGTGCATTTATTTAAAGCGGGAAGGGAGGGTTCAAGCAGGACGACTTTCCTTCCTTTGCCGCTTGTTCCATCCGCTGGAATGTTATCGCTCTTATATTATCAAAGCGGAGAAGCCGGAGATTGTTATCGCGGCCGGATGGTTGGCAAAGAGACACAACCCAGTTTGGGAGGAGGCATCATGCTGCAGGTGCTGCGAGGGCAAACAACACCACAAGACCTCCTCAACTTTGTGGATATGTGTGTCCGAGCCAGTGACCGCTGCCATAGGTCTTGTGGCAATGAGTTCCCCAAGCCACCCCTGAAGCTAAGAGGGATGCAGCGGCCAGTTTGCCCAGGCCTTTCTCTTCTACGAGAAGGAATGTTATACCAGCGGAAGACACCAGTAAGAACCAGCATGAAATCATTATAATAAATTGTAATAAATCTATCTATCTAGGTGTAGTGAGCTGAGCATTGTTGGACCAGGACTCTTGGAGACCCAGGTTCAAATCCCTGCTCAGCCGTGGCCAAAGAAGAAGGGGTCGAACCTCCTCCGGAGAAATCGTGCCAAGAAAAAATTGCCATAAGTTGGAGTTTACTTGGAGGGCTCTGGGAGACCCGGGTTCAAATCTCTGCTTGGCTTTGAAAGCGAGTCGGAGCAAGTCATACTCTCTCAGCCTCAAAGGAAGGCAACGGATACTAACCTCCTCTGAAGAAGCCTTGCCCAGAAAAACCCACAACCAAGTTGCCATGAGTTGGAGCTGACTTGAAGGACTCTGGTAGGCCAGAGTCACACTCTCTCAGCTTTCGAGGAGGGCAATGGGAACAAACCTCAGCCTGTAGACATCTCCCCAAGAACGTCCTAGGAGAGGTTTACTATAAGCATAGGAGTCCTGGTCCAACGCTCAACTCCAAGGCAATAACAATAAAAAAGATACCCAAAGGATATGGGTCCACGTCTTGTGGCAGGGAGTTCCATAAGATAACCACACGTTGCATTAAAAAAAGAAATGCAACTCTTGAATGTTCTCTTGGCAATCTACTTTCCTTTCTGTGCAGATGACCTGGCTCTCTAGAAATGATAGAAATGCCCATAGGTCCACCACCCACCAATGTCCACTTACCAGGCAATGCCAGCATCCGTCTCCTTCCATCGGAAAGTGAGCGAGAGACAGCCTCTGACGATGCTCCAAGGCAGGAAAGGGAAGCAAGCCAGACTCGCACCCGCTCCTCCACCTTCCCACCTACTGACTTGTCCAGGCAGTTTGCCCGCCTGATGATGTGGGAAGAGCGCACCGGGAGATGGAAGCGCAGCTGGCGAAACCAACATAAAAGCTCTTTCCGAGGCGGCCAGGGCCCCACCCTTGGACTGAAAGGTACTTTTGCTCCATGTACACTTTTTAACCCTCACCTTTTTGACAACTGGCAGCATCGTATAACCATTATATGCCCCAAACAATTGGGAACATTATATTCCCAAGACACTTGGGAGCATTATATGCTCAAGGCATTGCAAAGCATTATATGTCCAAGATACCTGGGAGCATTATATGTCCAGGGCCTTTGGCAACGTGGGACTGGACATGATTTTCGATGACCGTGTGAACCACCAACGCAACCCAGCCTATGCACCCCAAAAATCTGCTCTGGAGGTCAGAAAGGACCATTATTTTTATTTATCTGGACCCTTCCTTTCCTGCCTCCAGCCTTGGGGCGCAAGGTGTCTTGCAAAAGATGGAAGAGGTACAGATGAAAGCTCTCATTCATTTAAAAAATATGCAAAAGTTTCAGAATTAGAGAGTAAAATTTAAGCTGCCTAAATATTTTCAAGGTAACAGATCCTGTTTGATATTGGAGGCTAAGCAGGATCAGCCCTGGTTAGGACTCGGATGAGAGACCGCCAAGGAATGCCAGGTGCTGGAGGCTCTATTTGAGAGGAATTAATTGGCAAAACCACCTCTGAGGATTCTTTGCCTAAGGAAACCGTATTAAAAATCCACAGAGGCTGCATCTGCACTGTAGAAATAATGCAGTTTGACCACACTTCATGGCTCCATCCTTTGGGATCTTGGACGATGGCCATCCCAGCGCTCTGGACAGAGCACTTTCCAGCTGGGCCTGAAATGCACTGGTTTGTTTGTGCAACGTTCACAGAGGTATGCTCCTCTTGCACACAGAGGTTCAGTACCCAGTAATTCCATTCTCAGGATTACTAATTCACCTCTGCAGCTCTCCTACACTGAATAATCCCAGCTGGGATAAAAGAGCCGAACCCGGGACCTCGCCTAAGCGAACCTCGCAAGCCGAGATGGTGCTAATCCTCCGACTCCACTTTGGCAGCCTCTTTGTGCAGTTGTTGTTGCTGCCTGGTTGACAGCTGCGTTTTCCGATGAGTAATAATCCTCCTTTCTTTGTGTCAGCCGAACGCAGAGTGTGAAAGCTTTCTCTGCTTCTGGTCCTCTTTGCTCATTGCCGGCGTTTCCGTTCCTCCGTCCTCGGCGCTCCTGGCGA
The DNA here is from genome assembly GCA_034509955.1 of Urosaurus nigricauda. NCBI lineage: Eukaryota > Metazoa > Chordata > Lepidosauria > Squamata > Phrynosomatidae > Urosaurus > Urosaurus nigricauda. The sequence continues at coordinate 33,307,085 of JAOEGL010000007.1, read as the reverse complement.
TGATGCTTAACTTGGCCTGTTTCCATCTTGTCCATCAACCAGCTCCGACGGTTCATCTGCAGTCAATGAAAAAATCCAGGACTGGTAGTCAGAAATCAGAATTAAAAAGAGATGGGAGGAATTTGCTTCTGTCTCAGGGACACGGAGGTGTAATGCTGCCCGGCAGATGGGCTTTGGAGTCCTTGTTAGCACCATGGCCATCATTACAGAGAAGGGACATGATTGCCAGCTTTTTAAATATCTCCTGTAGAAGATGGAGCCAGCTTGTTTGCTGCCGCAGAGACTAAAACATGGATTCAAATGACAAGAGATTCCACCTCAATATTAGGAAGAACCTAAAGGTGAGAACCATTAAGACAGTGGAATATAGACTGCCTTAGAGGCAGATATGGACTATCTATCTTGGGAACCTCTTTTTCTCACGTCCAAGTTAGTTCTTTTTCCAGTTTGTGAAGAAATTTGCAAACTTAGGTAAAAACACCCCCCCCAACAATCCCTCCTCAGCCATTCCTTGTTGTTATTTCTATGTCCCACGTACTTCCTCCAACCCTGGTTTTCATCGCTTCAAAACCCCCGATTAAGTTTTCTGGATAATAACCAAAAAGGTGGGTTTTGCCGGCAATCCGAGAGCCAAAAGCGGAAGAGCAGTTGCCACCGAAGAGCATGTGATGCCACTTGTCAGGAGCCCAGGAACAAACTGTGCTCACTCCTGCAACTCGGATTAAATTTCTCATCTCTCGCAGGCGTCCATTTTCTGCACAAACCCGGATCTCCTTGGTGCAACGCTTCCCACAATCCAGGAGTACTTCAGGTAGAGCTGTTTGTCTGCCGCCTGTATCACTGGGATGCAAGATTTACACAAGTGTAAGTTTGCAAACTACCCACGAGATGCTCTGCAGGGAGTCAATTCCTGGATGGAGCAGCTGGACCTCTTGCAAGACCTAGGTAGCACCGCATTGCGCCTTGTTAGCGCAACTTTAGACACATGCGTCATGTTTCTTCCCAAAGAATATTTGCTGCCTGGACCAAGGGAATCGCAGAGTTGGAAGAGTCCCTCCTTGTGAGAGATGACCTTCCAGCCTCGGATTCAAAACTTCCAAAGAAGGAGACTCCACCATCCTCCGGACATTGGCCAGGATCCTGTAGCAGTCTTACACACATTTAACTCCCCCATTGAAGCACTTGGATATTTTTGTCCAGTGTGGACAAGGTTCTACATGGGATGCCATGGATGCTGTATGAGCCTTGCACACAGCTGCACACCAATGTACACGCACACGTTTACTTGCTCCATGTCACAATGTGCTAGCGCTGCACAACAACCACATCACTCCATGAGTGTTAAATTGCACCGTCTCCTCAACATAGGACCTTAGCCACCCATTCCTAGGAGTTTATCACACAAAGGAGATTGGGAGTTTATCCCGTGACTATCCCGGAAAAATCGCGTAACTACGCATAACGATTTCACACGACATTAACACAAAACCCGCCATGAAAGGGGTCACAGAGAAGCATCGATGCACATCTTTTTACTTTCGAGATTTCAGTGACAATGCATTTCTGATATCACTTTATTTGTGTCATTGCATGTGATAATCATTCGCCATTTCCACTTCATTTCCAGGATGCTTTAAATGCTCTTTAATCTCTCTTTAATTCCAAAAGCAGCCCCAGTGTAATAAACTCCCTACAGTCATTGCAAGCAGCATTCAAATAGAGCACACCTTGGGACTAACTTTGCCACTCGGAAGTCCTGGCATGAATTTACAGAATGTGCAATTCTTTAGAAATGTGAGAAATACCAACTGGATAAATCCACCCCAACACACACACATACACACACCCTTCCTACCTTGCAACCAAATGCATAATCGAGTAATGTACAAAACAGTTATCTGCTAGTGTGCTTGTTATGTGGCAACAAAACAGCTTGGAAATGTTCAGAGTCTGGGGCAATTCCCAAAGCCCATCATCCAGCAGGGACCCAAAAAATTCTGTGAAGGACACAAGACAGCATCTGTGCCCTAAAAACATACTTGAGATGACTTCCAAGAGCACAGATTCAGTGATTTATATTCACCCCGACATCCCTTCTGTGATATTAAAGTTGGCAGAGAGTCTGTAGTAGGATCTGCAGCCAAGATCCGGGCATGACCTCTCCAAGGTGGACGTGTCTTTCATTAGTAAGGACACACACACACACCTCATGTAGGTTTTCTACACCAAGTGCTACTGGTTTCTCTGGAACAAAATCTGCACATCTGTGGGGTGATCTGCACACTTCCACAAATGTGAAACCGCTTCCACCTCCACTGTGCAGCTGGTAAGTAGGCACACAACCGGGCATTTGCACCCTGCGACACTCGGAATTCTTGTCTAAACAGGTCCTCTGGGAACTACACAAAAATCAACAAGAGGCAAAATTAAAAGCTCCTTTGTTTTTTTGTGGGGGTTCTGGGGCTCTGTGGCCATGTTCTAGAAGAATTTGTTCCTGACGTTACGCCAGCATCTGTGGCTTTGGCATCTTCAGAGACTTTGGAGAGAGCATTGCTCTGAGGATGCCAGCCACAGATGCTGGCGAAAGGTCAGGAACAAACTCTTCTAGAACATGGCCACAGAGCCCAAAAACCCACCAAAAATAATAATTAAAAAACCCACCTATGGATGCCAGCCATGAAAGCCTCCGACTTCACAAAAACTCCTTTGCTTACGTGGCTCCGACTTGAAAGAGCTGGCTGTTGCATTAGCTCTGTGGCAAGTAACATGAAAGACTAACAAGGAAAGTCTGGTACTTACGAATCCTCACTCAGAAAATAATGCAAAAACTCATTTTGGAAGGAGCTGAAAACGCATCCCTGACATGAAGAGAGAAAACACAGGCAAGAACTTCCAGGTGCATTAAAAGCCCTACAAGATAAAACAGAGTAATGGACATTATACCTTACCCATATACGATTGTTCCATTGATGGTATTTTTTAAGTTTCAGGGATAGGATGCCTTATGTTATGCTTGCTTTGAAACTAAATTTTGGCCCTATGAACATTTTCTAGATGGTTTAAATGGTTTTATTGCAGTAAATATATGCCATCTGTAAGTTCAAAATGATTTTCTAAGTGAGTATCCGGTCCGTAAGCACCGGACTTTCTTTTTTGAGTCTCTCAGGCTCAGATCAGAACAGAGGAAGAGAGGACGTCATGCTGAGAATGTCACTCCTTTCAAGGATTCTGGTTTGTGTTGTAGAAACAAACTGTTTCCATCTTCTACACAACCTTCCTTCACAACCTTCCTTCATATATTTAAAGATGGAACTGAAGAGGAAGGCTGCATCTGCGCTGCAGAAATAATCCAGTTTGATAGCGCTGTAACTGGCATTGCTCCATGGTATTAAAATTCTGGGATTTATAGCTCTGTGAGATATTCAGCCTTCTGTCAGAGCTCTGGTTCCAGAACAAACTGTAAAACTCAGGATTCCACAGGACAGAGAGTTAAAATGGTGTCAAACTGCATTATTTCTGTGGTGCAGATGCAGCTGAAGACCACGTTACAGATATATAGAAGGAGCTGCAATTCCATGGCTCCAGTTTAACTGACACTTTAACTGACACTGGGGAGGCACTAGGGCTCTCTGGTTGGGAATTTTAAAGTACTCCTCCCTGAACTGCATATCCCAGGATTCCCCAGGATGCAGCCATGGCTGTTAGAGTGGAATCATGGCATTAGAAATGTGTAGTGTGGAAGGGCCCCATGTCGGTTAGACCACTCCAATTAGGTGGGCATCGTTTCAGTCTAATTGTAGGCTCAGGGAGCTGGATGGGACCCTCAAGGGGCATCTAATCCAACCCCATTCTGCCATGCAGGAACAGAAAAGTACAGTACAGCGCTCCCAAAAGATGCCCAACCAACCCACTTTAAGAGACAACCCACCCACGCCAAACCTCAGTCTGTCATCTCATATAGAGTTTGGACAGAATTCTTTGTAACTTGTCTACGTTTCCATCTTTTAACTAATTTTCTCCTTGCTCTTTAATCAGTTAACAAATCCACAAGAGCACCCATCCCCTTATTCTGCAACTGCTTAAGTTTACTCAAGAGTATCCAATATGGACAAAGTCCTTCATCAAAACCTTTTTGAAAGGTCAAAGACATCATGGGCTGGAGGCAGACTTAGCCAAGCTTATAATAAAACCCCTGAAGTCAAGGAGACTTTGATAAATCATGAATAATGTGTCCCGTTGAGTTCAACAGGTCTCTTATAAGCATGGTCCTATCCAGAGCCAACCTAATATTGGCTCAGCCCTATCAAACTGATTTTGAATAATCTCAAAGCAAAACAACCTCACAGGTTTGGTTAGGCAGGATTTCCTTTCCCAGCAAGACTTTCTTTGATATGCTGAATCATATATTTAATACTGTTTCCATTAGGGACAGACCTTCTGCTAACTGGCCTGATTCCTTGACTTTTCCTTGGAAATAAAATGAAAGGAATCAAAAGACAACAGCCTCACATGGGCTACTTCCAAACCTTCTTGAAAAGGCTGCATATTTTTTATTGAGAGATCAGCAAATTCACATTTGAAGAACACTTGGGGCGTCTGTCCCCTGGACCCAGTCGTGCTGTTGAATTTCCAATTTACCAGCTGCCTCTGGAAGTTCATCGGATGACATCGATCTGGCTCCTTTCGTTGGGAGCTGGGTCAGAGGGCCCTCTCTGCGGACGTCCAAACCAGAGCGAGAGAAAGGGCACCGTAGTGCCTGAGGTAGGAAATCTAGAAACGGGACTCCCTTTACCCACCAAGCCATCACAGTGCTGTCCAGCACGAAGTCCACTGAATTTTGGAAAGGGGCTTGGATGCGAGGACCGTCCCTGTCCCTGCACCCTTCTCTGATAGAGGCCTTGTCCCCGTTAAGATCTGCACGGGCCAGATCCATTTTCAACATCCGCTCTGACACAAACAGAGCTTTAGGTTCCAACAGCACATTTACGTAGGGGACCTGGTTCAGGGTGGCGGCGGCCCAGAAGGGTGTAAGTTTTGGAAAGAGCTTTCCTAAGGCTTCCTGAGGTCAGTTTGGGACTCGGGGAGCAGAACTGTGTCCGACAGCCATGAGGATGCTAGGACAGGGCCAGGAAGAACCTGCTTCACAAGGCAGTGCTGGAGCCCACCTTGCAGGAAGGACTCAAGCTTGTGCCAACCCAAGTCAATTCTGGCCCCCATCGGAAGCCTTTTAACAGTAACCGTGATCCACTGCTTGAGCTGGCTTCTTTGCCTTGCCTCCTGATGGATCCGCCTCTGCTAGAAATAGAGGTTATTATTTGGAGAGAGGCGTCTTATCAGCAGGATCTGTGGTTCAGTCAGTATTTTCTCCATTTTCTTGCAGTGCCTTGTCTCCTGTCCAAGAAAGTTCAGTTCTTGTCTCATACTAAATCTTCTAATCTCAGCACTTCCTTTACAACTAGAAGCGGATGAATTTGGCCACTGCTATCCTGACAGCAAAGGTCTTGTGCCTGCGCAGTTCCTGCTGCCCCCAACCCATCCCAAAGAGGACATTTCCAGCCAAGGCCCAGCCTCAGCCTCAGCGGAGAGCCCACCGTTGGGTCTGCGGTCAGTCGAAGCCGACGGTGACCTCCTCGATCTCCTCGTGGCTGTTCTGGACGGTGCTCTTGCCGTGCATCTCCTTCAGGTGTCTCCGGAGGCCCGGCTTGTGGGTGAAATTCATCTCACAGTAGTTGCACCGGTGGGGCTTGATGCCGCTGTGGAGGTTGAGATGGTCCTGGAGGGTGGCGTTCTGGGTGAAGCACTTCCGGCAAATGGGGCACTGGAAGGGCTTGTAGCCCGTGTGGACCCGGATGTGCCGCGTCAGATTACTCTTCTGCGAGAAGACCTTGCCGCAGCGGAGGCACAGGAACAGCTTGTGCTCTTGAACGTGGCTCACAAAAGGACCCAGCTGCTGGAACAGGCGGCTGCAGCGTGGGCACCGGTATGGGCGCTCCAGCCCCGGCACTTTCCAGGCCCCCGCCCCGCCGCCGCCACCCGCCTTCCAGTCTCGATATGCCGCGGCTGCACTATGGCGGTGGCGATGCGGTGGGTAGTTCTTCCACTGGGAGGTGGGCGCGGGAGCTGCCGAGGGGAAAGGAATCCTTTTGCTGCCGGCTTCATCATCGTAGCAACCCTGCAAGTAGCTGCGGGTGATCTCCACCGCCGAGTTGATGAGGGAGAGCGAGATGGCTGGGGACGAGGGGCCGCGGGATCCACGAGGGGTGAATTCGGCCCCCTCTGCCTTGCTCTCCTCAGAGTCTGCTTCTTCCGTGGGCGAAGAAGGCCGCTTCTCCTCCTCTTCTTCTTCCTCCTCCTCCTCGCCGTCCCCTTCCTCTTCTCCACCCTGCTGCAGATCACTCCCCTCCCCTTGCTCCACCCGCAGCAAGGCGTCCGCTTTGGGGGCCAGGTAACGGGAGACGGCCTGGGCGCAACACTCCACCACGTGGCCCATCTGTAAGAAGGACGCCGCCGTCAGGTAGTTGACCAGCTCCTTGACCGGCACCTCTAGCATCCCCGTGTAGCAAGAGAGCAGCAGCTGCTGCCCGATCTCGGGGCTCTGGAAGAGCGAGACCGACACCTCCGGCGAGTCGTTGAGCAAGAACTGGTCTCGCAGGAAAGGCGAGCAGGCGGCGAAGACCACCCGGTGCCCGGGAACCCGCAGCTCGTTCACCTGCACCGTCACGTCGCAGAAGCGCCGCTGTTGGCGGAGCTGGTCCATGCGGCGAAGGATGCTGTCGCCATAGCCGGGGAAACGGAACTGCAGCCGCTCACGCGTGGGGGCCATCTTTGACCTGCAAGCGGAGAGATGTTTGGAAAGGAGAAATGAGAATTACACACCACACACAAGCAGCGTTCGAAGACTTTGCTGGTTAACCTGCTTCAGATGAAAAGATATGAAGGACTCCCGTCCACCTTTGAGACGGAGGGATTTCTAGCCTCTACCGCTGTGGGATCATGGCCACATGTCAAGACATGGAGATGTTGCTCCTCAGGTCAAAAAGGCATGGTCCAAAATACACTGCAGCAATTGTGTATTTTGGTGCAGTTTGGGACCACTTTGGCTCAGTCGGTGCCAGGGAATCCTGGGGACTGTGGTTTATTGTGGCACCAGCGCTCTCTGGCAGAGAAGGCTCAAAACTACAGTTCCCAGAAGTCCCCAGCATTTAGCCAGAGCGGCTAAAGTGGTCTCAAACTGGATAATTTCTGCAGTGTGGTTTGGATTGTTGTCCCTCAGTCTCTGGTTGCAGATGGCTTTAATAAGACCCAAAAGAGGGGAGAACAGGGTGAACACTTTAACTGGGGTCATTCTCTCTGTGCCAGTAGGGTGTACTGGTTTACTGAGGGCTGGACCAGGGCCCTGGGAGACCAGGGTTCGAATCCTCGCTCAGCCCTGGAAGTATTATTCTATACAAAACCATCAAAATGAAAAGCAAGGGTGGAACCTGGATGTGTTTGTAGATAGTCAACAAAAAGCTTTACGTTCCCACTGAAGCTCTAACAGGGACACACAAAAGGAGGAGTTATACACTTGCAAACTTTAAAAAGAAATAAATAAGAAGGTGCAAGGTTACAGTCTAAGTTTGCAATCCTATTTTGGGAGAAAAGCAGGATATAAATCCAATAAACAAACACTTCCCCCCCCTAATAAAGTAACACAGACTGAGCAGCGAGGGCTGTTAACTAGGATTCGTTATGCGGATCATATACTTAGAGAAGATTTTTCTTGGACTCAAACCAAAGCCGGAAGCAAAGGCTTCCCATTCTCTTTTTGGTGGCCAACCGCTGCCGTGAAATAGTCGCCGATTGCCGTGGCACATTAATTCGCCACCCCTGAACCCGATGCGTGAATGGCCCTTTTGTGCTCCGTCGCCTTTTAAAAAGAATAACTTATTCTTACGCTTTTGGGCAGGCCGAGGTCTGTTCCGAGCGGCGAGACGGGCTGAAAATTACTAAAACAAGCCGATAAAAGTGGATTAAGTAAGGATAGGCCACGCATTAAGCTTTGTCTTTATAATCTGGCTCACTCCGAAGTTACTCTTTCAAAAGTGTCATAGGCTGCATCCGGACTAGGGAAATAACCTGGTTTGGCACCGGTTTCATTGCCTTGGCTCAAGGCTCTGGAATTCTGGGAGTTGGAGTTTGTTGTGGGGTCCGGAACGGAGCTCCGCTCCGTTCCGAACCCCACAACAAACTCCAACTCCCAGAATTCCAGAGCCTTGAGCCGAGGCAATGAAACCGGTGCCAAACCGGGTACAGGCCTGCCAAAATTGGGAATCGTACAAACTTTTGCCAAAAAACGGACGCTGGTTTTGCGGGGTGCCATCCTATGGGGATCATGGGAGCCGTAGTTCCCTAAGGTCCTTAGCTCCTTCCTCTGCCAAAGGTGCCTCACCAAAACTACAAATCCCAGCACTTTGTAGGACGGATGGAGCCAGGATGGTGTCAAAACAGGGGGAACCTACTAAAATAAAGACGGCAGCAGTTGCCCATAGGGAAACATTGGAGACTATTTGGTCCTAGGGAATCGTTTATGGGTTCCCTTTTTTGGTGCTGAATGTTTGAGAAACCCAGGCTTCTGTATTCTCTATGGGCAAGTATTCTCCTATTATTCTGTATGGGCAAGTATTCTACTATTCCCTATGGACAAGAATTCTCCTATTATTCCCCGTCGGCAAGTATTCTCCAATGATTCCCTATAGGCAAGTATCCCCTTATTATTCCCTATGGGAACGTATTCTATTATTCCCTATGGACAAGTATTCTCCTATTGTTCCCTATGGGCAAATGTTCTCCTCTTATTCTCTATGGGCAAATATTCTATTATTTTCTATGGGCAAGTAGTCTCCTATTATTCTGTATGGGCAAATGTTTTATCATTCCCAATGGGCATTATTCCCTGTGGGCAAATGATCTGCTATTATTTTCTATGGGCAAGCATTCTATTATTCCCTATGGGCTAATATTCTCCTATTATTCTCTATAGGCAATTATTCTCCTATGACCCTCTATGGGCAAATATTCCCCAATGATTTTTTTATGGGCAAATATTCTCCTATTGTTCCCAATGGGCAACTATTCTATTATTCTCTATGGGCAAACACTCCCCTATTATTCCCTATGGGGGAGGATTCTTATTATTCTCTATGGGCCAACATTCCCCAATGTATCTCTATGGGTAGGTATTCTATTATTTTCTATGGGGGCAAGCATTCTCCTATTATTCTGTATGGGCAAATATTCTATTATTCCTTATGGGAATTATTCTCTATAGGCATTATTCTCCTATTATTCCCTATGGGCAAATATTCCCCAATGATTTTTTATGGGCAAATATTCTCCTATTATTCCCTATGGGCAACTATTCTATTATTCCCAATGGCCAAATGTTCCCCAATGACTTTCTATGGGCAAATACCTCCTATGGGTCCTCTATGGGCAAATTTCTAGTCCATCCCTGAAAAGAGAGCTCTAGAAACAAGACTCAGCCTGACCCCCCCCCCCTTTAGTTTTAATTAAAGGGCTGTGGCTCCATCCCAGCAGGGAACCCTGGGATTTGTAGTCCTTAGGCCCTGGTGCAAATCCCAGCTTGAAAAGGGCCCCACTCCCACACTGAGCCCTTGCTGTAGAGACCATGATGGGGCCTGCTGGGACCTGTAGTTTCCACCACAAAACAAAGGCCATAATAATAATAATAATAATAATGAACAGCTTTATTCCCACCCACGTGCCTCCCCTACTACTATTCCCGAAAGCCACTTGCGCCTTTTGCGTGGCGCAGCCCCCGTTCCCTCTCGTCGACGCTACGCACTTTGCGGGCGCAGCGAGCGAGGCAGCGGCGGCGGTGGCGCCACAGCGGCCCCTAGAGGCCGTTCCTCTCCACTGTTCCAAGCGGGGCGCCGCTATTCACAAAGCCCTCCTACGCTCCCGACGTAGCGTAAGACCATTCCCTCCCTCACCGGCTACGCAAGTGACGTGAGCTCCGCGTCTCTCGGGGAAGGGCTCACTCACCCCCCAAAAAGCTCAACGGCCGCTTCGTCTTCCTCCTCCTCCTCCGGCGGCGGGGTCTCCGCTTCCCAACCGGGGCGGCTCCGAGGCGGCTGCTTCAACCCCGGGCCCGCTACGCCTCTCGCCGCCATCTTGCCGCCTCCGCCTCCGTCGCCGCCGCCATCTTGGAATCCGCCTCCTCCGAGCGAGGAAGGCCGGGACTACTTCTGCCCTCAGGCGCGCCGCTGAGGGAGGGATCGCTCCGCGGAGAGTAAATAGGTATCTCGACCGCCGTCTCCCTCCGCCGGGGGAAAAAAAGAGTCCCACAGCTGACTCTCATTTAGTTCATTTCTGTAATCCGCCTTTCTTTCTCAAAAGGCGGCTTCCAAGACACAGCCATTACAAATAATAATAATAATTATTATTATTATTATTTAATTTATATAAGCCGCCTTTCTGAGAGGGACCCAAGGCGGCTTCCAAGACATAGGTTTACAAATAATAATAATAATAATAATAATAATAATAATAATTTTAACTATTTAATTTATACAATAATAATAATAATTATTATTTTTTATTTTTTATTTAATGTATGTAAGCCGCCTTTCTTTCAGAGAGGGACCCAAGGCGGCTTCCAAGACAAATAATAATATTAATAATAATAATAATAATAATAATAATAAATTTAATTATTTAATTTATATAATAATAATAATAATAATAATAATTTTTGATTGGTTGATTTAATTTATATAAGCCGCCTTTCTTCCAGAGAGGGACCCAAGGCGGCTTCCAAGACATAGGTTTACACATAATAATAATAATAACATTACTTATTTAATTTATGTAATAATAATAATAATAATAATTTTTGATTGGTTGATTTAATTTATATAAGCTGCCTTTCTTTCAGAGAGGGACCCAAGGTGGCTTCCTAGACATAGCCATTACAAATTATTATTATTATTATTATTAAAACTCAATGTTTTACATTTTGATTTCTTAGTGTTTTAATTAGGCTATTTTTAATTGTCTTTTAAATTTGTTGTTGTCGTTGTTTTATATTTGGCTTTATATTTGGTGGTGGGCCCCTTTTTGCTCTGCATGCAACCTTCCGGATAAGAAAAGCATGCAAACTGGATTTTAAAAATGCGATAAAAATTAATTGCTTTTCTCTCCTCATTTTCCTGGCAGGAAGAAAATATTGAAAGAGAACGGCAACCCGTGCAAGTGGCGCAGTGGGACCGAGTTCGAAACGAAAGATTCCCTCCTTGCCTTTTGCAAAGAGGACCTCTCTTCTTCAGACCGAATTTAGAACCCGCTCCTGCCATCCTTATGCAATCGTGCGGCATGATATTAATTTAATCCTGGATTTGAGACAACTAGGATAAAAGCCGTCCTGGGCACGGCAATCTATTATTATTATTATCATCATCATCATCATCATCATCATCATTTTACTGCAAACAGGCCTGAGACCTGGGAAATAAGACAATAAATCTGAGTTATATGGCTGCAATTTCAAATATGCGGACTTTTGTTATGTTTTGGCCAGTCTTTTTGTTATCATTCGCCGTCGGTTTATGGCAACGAAACCTAAAAGGACCCCAATTTCTAACAGCCGTTCTCAGGTTTTGCAAAGTCAGGGCTTCCTTGAGTTCAGGTTGGATTATATACATATAGACACACATATATAAACACACACTTATGGCAACCTTAGGGCAAACCCATTGCATGCTTTGCTTGGCTTGGCGAGGTTTATTCAGAGGTTTTGCCCGCGTTGCTGTCCTCTGAGGCTGAGAGATTGTGACTTACCCAAAGTGGGTTTCATGGCAGAGCAAGGATTCGAACTCTGGTCTCCAGAGTCCTAGTCCTAGAGACCCAAAGACACACAGACACTCTTTATGGGAAGCCTAGGGCAAACTTATTGCATGCTTTTCTTGCCAAGATTTGTTCAGGGACGCTTTGCCTCCCTCCGAGGATGAGAGAGTGTGACTTTCCCAAAGGGTTTTCCATTTCAACCTGCCGAAATGTGTTAAAATGGCTCTTCTTTATTTTGCGGTGAAGGGAGCCATCGGGATTTTGCATCTATGGATTCCTTTAAAATATCCCCTTTCCCCCCAAAAAAAGTTCCAAAAAGCAAACCTTGACTTTGCCATTCTATCTAAGTTTTACCATTTTACTAACCAGTTGCGTGTAATGGGGTCTGCACATGCAGGGATTTGGAACCAAACCCCCGTTGGTACCAAGGACCCATTTCATTTCTAATTCTGGTACCAAAATTTTTGTTAAATTCCTAAAGCTCAAGGATCCACCAACGTCACCATTTGAGGTATACCTGCAACCGGGTTGTGCAAAAGGAAGCGCGACTGCAGCCTCCCCTTTTGTGGCGCAGGGTTTCCCGCAACAAAGATCTCCTACAAACCCCAAAATCCCATAGCCCTGAGCCATGGCTGTTGAAGCGGCGTCAAACCGCATTAATCCCGCAGCGTAGACGCAGAGCTCGCTCAGCATGCTGCTGTACTGAAATATGAAGAGGGTGCTTTTAATGGGGTTGCAGTAGTGGGGATTTTAGCAAATTCCCTTTCGTCCGGATGTGAGGGCCTGACCCTGACCCGCTGCAGGGTTGCCAACTTTCCCCTCCACGGGAATTTAATGGTGCCACGGGGCATGACGGATGGCTGCGGGGCAATTACGCGCCACGCTCTGGACCGTGCCCCATCCGAGACGGCTTCAATCGCACCCCGCATCGCGGACCTCAGAGAGAAAGAGAGAGACCCCTTCACTCCAAATCAAACTGGCTTGTTTTTATTTACAAAAATAAGTTCCTTCCCCGTCCTGTGCCTTGCTCCCTCCCCAGGAAAAAAAGGCAAAGAGGGGACGCCGCGCAGCCCTTCTTCTTCCCGGGAGCAGAGAAGCGTCCGTGGTCCGCTCTGCTCCCCGACCCCAGATTTGGTTCATAGCAGCAGCAATAAAAGGCAAAGGAGAGGAGGATTTTGGGGTGGGTCGGGGAGGGGGGTTTGGGTGTCGGGGGCAGATTATTTTGGGTGGGGAGGTCACAGTGCAAAGTGAGCATGCACCCCAAAGGAAGGCGGGTACCGGACATGGGGTGGTCAGCGCACCCCGTCCGGGAGGGCAGTGGTTGTTGACCCTTTATTGTGCAAATGTGGGGAGGGATGCATAGTGCTTTTGAGGGGGGGGCTTGAGCGGTGATGGGGGGGCCCTCTCCCTGCCCCCCTTGGAAATTAAAAACCCCAAAAGGAGGGTGGGTTTTTGTGCTGTCTGTGCCAAGGAGTGAACTGAATCACGCACCTCTCCTCATCCAGGTAACACTGGAGTGTTTTATGGGGGGTGGGGCAGAATGTAAGGAAAGGATCAGGACCGCCGGAGCGTTAGCGTGGCCGGCGCACCGACCCCGAGACCCCGAGGAGGTACCACCGGCTGAAGAGTTCTCTTCAATGTTTTTAAAACAGAGTGTAAAAACAGGATTTCAAGAGATGGGGGACAAAAGCCCCCATAGATAGCAAGAGGGGTCCCACCCACCCCCCTCCACGCTCCCTCCCCCGGCTGACGCCGGCAGGAGGAACGCCATTGTGCTCGGGCATCGCCAAAACGGAGGAGGGCGGGAAGCACCAAGAGGGATTTCCACCTCAAAGGGAAGCCACACCATTCACAGAGACAGACAGAGAGACACACGCACAGTCTCAAACCAAGTTGTTCTAGTGAAGCGTTTGGAGCGGGGGGCTCCTTAGGCCCCTACCCCCCGGCCCACCGTGCCGCTTGGGGGGCCGGAGTCCTGTCCAGGGGTGACAGCCGGGGCAGGACTAGGCGGTGGAGTGGGCATCTCTTTGCCCCTGCTTGCAAGGCCTCCCGAGGGACCGCTCCCGCGGCGGAGATGCTGGCCGCTGGTGGACATCTGGACCCCGGGTCCGGATGGGACGCCGCTCTCTGTAGAAGCAGCACCAACAGACCTCTCCTGCCCAGTCCCTGTTGTGTCCTCCGGGACGGAGTGGTTCTGGGTGGACTGGCTGGTGGTAGTGGTGGTGGTTGAGGGCTCGGTGTGAAGGGTACGCTCCAGTTTGCGATGCTTGCGTTGGGAGGATGAAGTGGTTGGAGCGGCCGGAGGGGCGGCGGGCGGTGGAGAGTCCTGATCCGGGGGCACCAGGATGTCCCGGATGAGCTCCGTGCAGATGGTGGTAGCCTGGCGTGTCTCGCGGCAGAGCTGGGAGAGGCTGAGGAAGCCGTGGGGCAGGTCCTGCACCACCCGCAGGGTGACGGGCTGTCCGATCGCCCGCAGGCGCCGGGCGAACATCACGGAGTCGTCCAGCATGGGGTCAAGAGCGCAAGCCTAGGGAGACCCAAGGGAGAAGGAGGGTAGGAAAGGAAGGAAGGAGGGAGGGAAAGAAACAAAGAAGAGAAAGGAGGAAGACAAAAAGAACTGAATATATATAATAATATAATGTAATATATATAGCACAGGACCACATGTATCCCTCTGGATAATTTTGGTCTACAACTTCCCATGCCCCAGGCATCATAACCAGTGTCAGTGGTGGGGATTATGGGAGCCGCAGTTCAAATAACCCACAGCCTCTGGGGGACCACAGTCTTCCACCTCTTGCTTTGCAGATAAAACCACAATCTCCCATATGCCCAGTCCAGGATTTCTGACACACGGACTGATGCATGAGTGCACACATCTCAGCTCAGAGATGGGGCTGTTTGCACCCCAGCTATGGGACTCCCTTCCCTTTCAGATTCACCCAGAGGAAAGAAAAGGCCGCCTGGATCAGGCCAGAAGGACAACCTGGGGGCGGTCGGCCCTTGCCCCCACCTGTGACCCTTCTGTCAGCCAGCCACGTAACCCCATAGCACCCCCCTCCTGACCCAAATGCTCACCACTATGTGGATGGGGGGCAGCCCCCTCAGCATCCCATCCGGGGCCAGGAGGGGAGACATGAAGGGGTTCCTGACGATGGGTGAGAGCTCCAGAGGGATGGAGGTGGCCGGCTGGGCCGAACGGATGGGCTGGAAACCGTCAGGAAAGGTCAGTCCATTGTGGGTGCTGGTGGTCGCAGCCTCTCGCTGACCGTCGCTCAGGAAGAAGCCAGGCTGGTGTTCTTGGCCGGAGTCGTGTCCTGGGTCCGGAGGGGCGTTGGAGGAACAGGAGAGGTCCTGGCAGGTCTGGCTCTTGCGAGACTCCTTGAAACTGCCGTGCAACTTGGACTTGAGGCCCACCTCGGAGATGCTCTTCCTCATGGATTCTGTGTGCCAGAGAACGTCAAGGGTGAGGGAGGAGGAAAGGGAGACATACACAATGGAAAATGAAGGACGGTGCTGTTGAATTGTGCCCCCCCCACTTCCACCTCTGCAATACAATAATTCTGAGCCTTTTCTCTCAACCAGCCCCAATACCCCAATGAGAAGGCCTTCTCTGCTGCAACACCCCAGTTATGGAATACCCTCACCTGAGAAGGCATTCATCTCGACACAAGTGTTCCTTCCACCACCAGATCACAACATCCTACCTATTCACTGTGTTGCTGAAAAAGCAGGAGCCCACATGCGATCGTGCCAAATGGGCACCAAAACAACAACAACCATAACAACACAGTCCACTTGCATGTCACAGTCCAGTTGCAGAACTAGCTTTCAGAGTGGAGAGGAGGAATGGGGTTTTGTACAGTTTTAGGTCTGGACCTGAAGCACAGGGGATGGGAAAGCTTCCCACAAATGTGGCAGCTTGCATAACCCTCTCCTAGATGCAGCAATCCCCTGAAAAGAGGAGAAAAAAAGGCCAAAAATAGGCTAAAAGGGCATCCGGAACTGATGCGATGTCACGTCCATTGTGCCTGAATGGAGAAGTGGTCAAGGGGGTCGAAACTTTCCCCTGCCTTCCGCACTGAACCTTCTGCTCTAAATCTGTGCCATGCAGAGCCAGCAAAACCCCCATCATCCTGCCCTCTCTGTGAGCCCTGCTAGGCTGGTCCTAGTGCTCATGCCATCAATAGGTGCCAGCTTCTGGCGGTCGCATTTGCGTCTCGACGGTCAGGGAGCGCCAAGAGCAATGACGCAGCCACATGTCCCTGCCATCTTGGCTCAAGCAGCAGCGGCGCATGCTCTTAGGGGCAAAAAAGGCTGCGCCTACCACCTGCCGGGTTAGTAAGAGATGGGCCCTGGGATCGGAAGAAGCGTGCCAAGGACAACATGGAGAGCAGCCGGGCCAGGGGGCGCGCAAGGCACCATGAGAAAGGGCCATGCCCTGTGGAGAAAAGGCGGATGAGAGAGGAAGAGGGGAAGGAAAGAGTGGGGAAAGATGGAGAAGAGTCCAGGCTGGGCAGAAAGCTTTCTCACCGGTGCCTCCGCCGGATCCGTTGACTTTGCCCACGTTCTCCACCACCGAGCCGAAGAGGGACGAGGCGCTGAGGCGCAGATTTCGGAAGAGCAGGGCTGTGTCTCGGTATACCATGTTCATGGGGCCCAGTTTCTCCACTGTGGGGTCCTCTGGGGGCTCTGGCTCCATCCCTAGATGGTGGGGCACGGAGAGGGGACGAGGAAAACATTTAGGCACATCAGTTCCTCCACTATATCACCTTCCACCTTTACATCTCTTACTTGAAATACACACACACACACACACACACACACACACAGAGCTCAGAACAGTTTCCTTTTTTGGACTACAACTCCTAGAAACCCCCAAACTGCATGGGGTTTCCGTACAATTAGGGAGACTAATATGGTGGCAACAAGAATTAGAGCACAAAAGGTAACAGGCCAAAAGGACAGACAGGCCCCCGCTTTCGCAAGTTATACAACACATAATGGGATATAGCAAGATCTATACAAGGGGTGGGTACAAAGTGGTGGCCTTCCAGGATATTTTATGGTCCACTCTTCTTCCAAATTGGGGTGGGCTGGGGCTAAAAATGGCCAGTTGGAACCCCCATATTCAGCAGACGGACCTCTTTTAATCCCGAGGAGGAGTATTTTTGAAACCAAGTGAAAGAAGTCTGAGAAACTTCATATGATAAAAGCCAATTTTAAATATCTGAAGGGAAGTCCTATAGAAGATGAAGCAAACTTCTCTTGTGCTTCTCCAGAAAGTGGAGCATGAACTTCAGATTGCATGGGAAATGTATTTACTTATTGATTTATTTCACTTCTAGGCAGCCTTTCTCCCAAAAAGGAACCCAAGGGGGGGGGGTCTCATAATAGATAGAGAGTCCATTGAAGCATCAGGAAGAAACTCTTTACTGTAAGAGCTGGACCTTCTCTTCCTTGGAGGTCTTTAAGCAGAGGCTGTGGGGAGGGGGGCATATTTCAGGAATGCTTTGGTTATGTTTTCCTGCATGGTGGAATGGGCTCGAACTAGATGACCCTTGGGGTCTTTTTAGGCCTTGTGATACTAATTTATGTTCCTGCTTCCTCCCATACACACAATGGGCGCCTTTTCCGGCCCTGCTTCCTTCCATCCGCGCCCCACACAAGCTGCTTCCTCGCACCCAGAACTACTTCCCTGGTGCCTGTCGTCCCCATTCCTCACCAGCATAGGCACTGAGGCATTTGACCAAGACGCTGAGCGGCAGGAGTGGGTCGAGGAGGGTGAGGAGGCGGGAGGGCGACGCCGAGGCCTGCATAAGGGTGGCTGGATAGGCTGCCATGATCCCGTCCGGCATCTTGATCCCGAAGGCCGCCGCTCGCATGGAGACGGTGATGCACAGGTTCCCGCCGGCGCTGTCTCCTGCAAGGCACACCTTCTGGGCAGTGGATCCTGGAAGAAGAGAAGGGAGAGAAAGAGTCAGAGTCTGCGGAGATACTGGGGCAGGAGACAGGAGAACCCAAAGAAGTCATATAGGGGCACTAAAAGTAGAACTGGAAATTATCCCAATGTTTGGATACATGAAGACCTTCCGGGTTAAAACCAAGGGATCAGATCAGTGGTCCCAAGACTGTGCCCTTTAAGAGATTTTGGACTTCAGCTCCCAGAAGTCTCAGCCATGTTGGCCAATAAAGTCCAAAATCCTTTATAGAGCACAGTTTGGGGGACCACTGGGTCAGATACAGAAGACAGAAATAACGGAAACACAAAAGACTGCAGCAGCTGTAGGACCATAGCCCTTAATTTCCCATGCCAGCAGAATTATGCTCAAAATCCAAATATTTAAAGATGGCCATCTTGTCACCTTGCATTCTGTCTTTTTCCAGTGGTCCCCAAACTGTGCTCTTTAAAGGATTTTGGACTTCGGCTCCCAGAATCCCAGACTATTGGCCAACATGGCCGAGACTTCTGGGAACTGAAGTCCAAAATCTCTTAAAGGGCACAGTCTAGGGACCATTGTTCTAAATAAAAGTTTTCTGATCCCATACTCTAAACAATGAAACAGAGGCTGGATGGGAATCTTTCAGAAGTTATCTAAACGGCCTGGATGTGAAAGAGGCAGAGAACCGACAGGATCTGGTTGTAACTTTTTGCAGAGATAGTTGGAAGTATTAACTAAGATGAAGCTGCTGATGTTTAATGAGGATAATCTCATTTTCTGAATTATGAAAAGAAGTCACTGTTTGAGTTAGTAGAATAAAAATCAGAAGACAAGAATAATAAGTGAATCAGGTCTCGGGAACTCAGAGACATAGAAACTCAATGTTGTGTTTGTTACTGTAGTATGTATGGAAGTAATGAGGAACGTTTGTATAGTACTGTAGTTGATGTTTTATTAAAAATCAGTAATAGGAAAAAGTGCTTCAGTTGTGGATTCCTGCATGGTAAACAGGTTGAACTAGACGTCCCTTGGGATCCTTTCCAACTCTGAGGTTCTAGGATTGTATGATTTAGTATGTTTGGTTTATTATATTATATTCAAACACATTCAGAGCTTCAGGTGGAAGTTACTTTACTGGAATATTTGTAATAACATAAAGATAATAGCATATACTGAGACGCCATAATAATTATAATTATAATAATGCAACGACAACTATTATTATTATGCCATAAATTTACACGGCTGCTTTATTTTTGTAGTGTGGGCTCTTCACAAAGACAAAAACATGCGCATCTTGCAATTTATGAATGTGGACGGCATGTTGATTTTTATAGATGAACCCACACTGTTTTGTGAAATCAATACTTTCAGCTGGTATTTAGGCAGAACACAAAGTTGTTCTTCACAGCTGCTTCCTGTTTGCCAAACCTGCATGTCATGAGTTTCAACTGTCCCTTACGGCTATTTTGAAAACCTGGCAACACGACTTCCTGATTTTCTTTTTTCACCCAAAAATTGTGGTGAAAATGCTCTGAAGCCTCCTAGAGGGCAATTTGAGGGTTTCTGGGGTGTTTTGAACATTGTTTGACCCTGGGGAGGACTGGGAGTTACCAAAAAGGGGTCCACTCTTTTATCCTCCTGCAGAGCTAGACAGAGCCAAGGCTGGCTTCAGGAAAAAGGCAGCTTCCTCGGATCAGCCAGGAAGGGTCTTAGCAGTTGGGATGGAGACCTGAACCCAGTGCCACGTCTCTCCCCGGTGCCTATCCTGTGCTCCTCGGCTGCTTACCCAAGAGATGGCAGTTCTTGAGGGCCCAGCAGTAGGCATAGAAGCACTCCTCCAGGGCCCTGGGGAAGGGGGCTTCGGGGGCCAGCGAGTAGTCGATGGAGAGGATGGGGGCCCCTAGTTCTTGGGCCCAGGACTTCAGGTACGGCTCGTGCGACTTGGAGGTCTGGGCCACGAAGCCGCCTCCGTGGAAGTGCACCACGAGGTAAGGCGAGCGTGGCAAGGGCTTGGCCTTCCAGAGCAGCTCCAGGGCCAGGGTGCCCTCCGGACGCATCAGGTTCATCAGCTCCTCGCTGTCCTGGAGGGAGAGAAATAGAAGATGCGGGAGAAAAGGCAGCACCAGGCACAGAGGGAGCAGAGGACCCAGATGGCATCCACCTGTGTCTCCTGGCAGCGGTGGCAGCAGCCAGGTCCCTGTAATCTCAAGGGCTCCTTTGACAAACAGTACCATCTTTGCTTCCCAGAAAGGTATCACTCCAGGGCATAGGTGGTGGAGAAATCAAAGGACTGACTGCTTTCTCTCTAAGCTTTACAAATTTACATTTAAGTTTGGTTCATACATAACTAGGGTGCCCAGACCTCAATGCATGGCCCTGAGTCTCCAGTTTCCGTGGGTTGTTAGACAAAGGTGCAAATTTTCAGCTCCATCAGTTTAAAGCAGCAGCTTGCTACAATCTGCACAGTTTAATTGATTTGGCGCTGCAGCTTGCAAAGACCCTCTATGGATTGAGTTGGCTTCCTCCTTCCCTCCCAGTCACTGTAATGTCAGGGTTCACCCTCTACTTTGCTCTGCTCTGCATCCACCTTCTGGCTAGGTTCCTTATCCCATCTCCCTAAGTATATGAGAAGGAATAATCCAACTAGATCTGGGAATAGCCTCTTTAGTTAAGGTTTCTGTATTTATTTCCAGACAGGGAACCTATGTGTGTCTGAATGACAAGCTGTGAGCAATGGTAGTGGTACTTAGTGCATAGCACTAACAACATTGCAGGGGGCTGCTCCTAGGTCTCAGGCTCAAACCTCAGAGCCTGGGACAATCCTGAACTGGTAACCCGAGACAAGGCCAAGGCCCAAACCTTCACGCAGGTGTTCACGACTTCTTACCTGTCCTTCACGCAGCTCATGGGAGATGAGCCTCATCTGGACCGGTCCTGGTCCAGTGTGGGCCACTGGAGGGGTGATGGTGACCGTCAGCTTGGGGTCAGCGACCAGAGGCAGGTCGAAGGAATGAGGAGGCACCAAAAGTGCCCTGGAGAGCCGGACCTGGGAAGAGGCCATGCTGGCCAGAGACTGCAGAGAAAGTAAGAGAAACAGGTAGCAATGAAAATCCTCTGAAGTTTCAGATGTGCAAAGATATATAATTGAATACCAAAGTCAGGATCATCTATGACAAGATATTTTTGATTTCTGTGTATGATTGTGAAAGCTGGATAGTGAAGAAAGCCTATAAGAACAGTGACTCATTGCAAATGTGATGCTGGAGGCAAGTTTTGCAATCTGTGGTAATTTGTAATATGTAAATTCCTGCTGCAGATTGCCTTAGAAATCAAGGTGACTCAACTGATGCTATTGTACTTTGGACATTTCACGACACAATATTGCTAGGAAAAGTGGAAGGCAGTAGGACTTTACAGATTACCTTACAGATGCATTGACTCAGTCAAGGAAGCCACAGATGTTCTGTATTTGCAAGACCTAAGCAGGATAGTTAACAACAGGGTCTCTTGGAGGTCTCTCATTCAAAGAGGCACCATAAGTCAAAGTTGAATTTATGACAATTAGTAACGACCAAGTCCCAATAAGTAATTTTCTCAAACTCTGACCAAGAACACCACTATCCTCTTACTCCCTCCTCAAACCTTCTCCCGAAAGGCAGAAAGGCACCTCCCCAACGCCACGGCCTTTGCCACCCTGACTCACCGCCAGCAATTCCATTTCGGTGAGATTCCAGAAGCTTTTCCAGAAATGGACATCCAGGTTCTGCGTGATGCGCTCAAACTCCATCCCGCGCAGCTCGGGGTCGATCGCAAACTTGCCGCTGGTGAAAAGGGAACTGGCTGCCACACCTGCGCTTGTGCAAAGACAGAGAAAGAGGAACCAAAGAGAGGAATAGGTGGGCAACAATTCACAGCTCAGGGCAGGCTCTCAGGTCAAGAGAGGGGCTGCACTCTTTTTCGAAAACAAACAAGGAAGAAAGACATTGTTCGTTTTGGCTAGGTGCAAGGAGTAAAGCCAGATCACCTGTTGGCAAGTGAGCGATGCACCCTCATTAGATGCTGGAATGACAGGATGCCATCCAAATACTAATTATTCATTAGGGATTGCAATAATTAATTGCTGCTGTTGCTGTTCATACCAGCTCTGACTTTAGGAAACCCTTTTTCAGGGTTTTCTTGGCATGGTGTCTTCAGAGGAGGCTGAGAGGGAGAGGGAGCGTGACTTGCCCAAGGCCACCCAATGGGTTGAGCAGGGATTCGAACCCTGGTCTCCTGAAGGAGTTCTGCTCCAGCACTTAGAACGCGACACCACCCTCTCTCTCCTAGGGCTTTCTTGCCAAGATTTCTTCTGGGGAGGTTTGCTGTTGAATTCCTCTGAGGATGAGAAGATGTCACTTGCCCAGGGAGTTTCTGTGGATGGGGGTGATTTGAATCCTGGTCTCTTAGTTACAATGAGTCTAATATAATTGCTAATGCTAGCAACAAACAACAACAAGCTTTCATAAGTGAAAATATTTAACTGTTGCAGCAAATGCTAACTCCTGCTTGGATGCAAACTGATTCTTCGAGGGAAATCATTCCTGGCTTGAACAGCTCTAAAAGGGGATCTTTGATGCCGGCAGTCAAAGGCCATTATCATCTGTTCGGCTAAAACATAAGGGCCGGGGACAGATATAGAGTCCAGTAGTCTGTTCATAACTAAATCACATACTCTGTTTAGTCAAGGGAATGATTGCATGCGATGCGAACACTGATTACTACAAGCAATTACAAAGGACAATGGATTGGAAATATTGTTTGTTCTTCCAGTTTTCCCACTTACCAGGCATCCCTGATCTGGATTCTATCCAAGATCCAGGATTCAGTGAAGTGTTGCGGGACGATAACGTGATCTGTCCCAAGTTGTGTCATTTTTGATAACTGCGCTATTGTGATCTTATCTGTAGTGATTTTATTCAGATGTTTGGTCAATCCGCTAGGAAGTTCTCTCACTGGAACCGTTAGGAAGCCTCAACGTGTCACAGTCTTTTCCCTCTCTTTGCCTTCAGTTCTGCTGTTGTTGTTATTATCAGTCTATTTCATCATTAGTAGTATTACTTAATATTATATCATCGCTATTACTACAAAGAGTAATTCCTGGCTTGATGCAAACTTACACTAGGAAGGAAGTCATTCCTAACTTCAAATATTGCGAAAGAGAATCCTTATTGCACTTAGTCAAATGCCGTTACAATTGGGCAGAATAAATTGTGTTTACATCTAAACCTGATTTAAAAATATTTGCAACTATGCTCTTATTAGAATTCTGCTTTTCAATTCCCAACAACTTTTTTGACTCTTGGAGGCATACACCATCTACAGAAATTACATTTGATGGAATCATAGGTTTTGAAGGGACCCCAAGGGCCATCCCCAGCCATATGGGACATACAATTGAAGTACTCCCAATAGACAGACCTTAGTTTAAAGACCTCCAGTGAAGAAGAGTCAATCCCATCCCAAGCAGTCAATTCCATGATGGAACAGGCTCTTCCCATCAGGAAGTTCTTCCCGACGTTTAGGCGGAATCTCCTTTCTTGCAATTTGAATCCGTTGCTCCATGTCTCTGGGGCAGCAGAAAACAAGCTTGTTCCATTCTCAATGTGACACGGAAGGGAAAAGGCCAAGTGTCTGTAGTGGGAAGCAGAGGCCTTGGGGTGGTATTATTTGGCAAGAACCACAGCTCACAGTTACTCACAGCCTGAGTTACATCCTTAGGACGCTGGGTATGTTTAGCTTGGAGAAGACTGAGAGGCAACATCATATCTACATACCTTAAAAGTTGCTACAGAAAAGATGGAGTAAACTTGTTTTCTGCTGCTCCAGAGACTAGGAAACAAACCAGTGGATTCGAATCATAAGAAAAGAGATTCTACCTATACATTAGGAAGACCCTTTTTACTGCAAGTGCTGCTTGAGAGTCGAAAGGGCTGCCTTAGGAAGCGGTGGACCTTCTCCTTCTTTAAACAGAGGTTGGATGGACATCTTTCAGGGATGCTTTCACTGTGTATTCCACCTGGCAAATGAGGTTGAATGCCCTTGGGGTCCCTTCCAACTCTATGGGCCTATGGCTGTATAAGGTCCCATGACTCACCAATGCCAGAAACGTGACGCTTGTAATTTTCCCCGAAGGAGACGAGGCTGATGGCGATGGTCTGCAAGAAGGGCCGGATCGAGGGAGCAAACTGTGAAGCGAGAGGACACCGTTATTGCTCAGGGGAGCCATGCCTTCCTCCCTTCACAAGCCAAGCCATCTTCTCCAATCCAAGCGGAGCCAGAGAAAGGCAAGCTGGCCCACAAAACAGGCTGGGAGGGAAACAGTTCTGATGGAAAGGTATGGCTCAGGTCCAGGTTATTGGAAGGAACGAGATTCACCCATAAGAGTATGCCTGAGTTTTGAGATCTTTTGCAGAGTCCCTCAGCCTCAACACCCTCAAAGGTGCATCTGGTGGGGAGACGGGAGAGACAGGGTCTTTTTGGTGGCTGCCTCTATCTCTTGAACTCACATCCTGAAGAGGATGGAATGGCACCCTCCACAGTGACCTTCTTGGACACCGAGTGAAGACTGTTTTTTAAAAGCAAAGAGGCCTTCGGAACAGACTCTTTATGTCAAAAGGGCTTTTAGTGATTCAGGTTGAGTACCCCTTACATGGCATGCTTTAAGCGTTTTGCATTTGGGGATTTTGGAAGCAGGGAAGCAGTTGGCATAAAAACATTTTGGGTTCCCAAACTTCTGCTCCAATCTGTGTACTGCACTGTCTGTATGTGTTGCTTTTTCAAACAGGTATGCTTTTAAGTTGCTACGGACAGCTTAATTTTATCAAACGTTAGTTAGACTGATCTGAACTTTGGAATTTGGAATATTTTGGAGTCCCATTCTTGGGAGAAGGGCAGGATATAAATAAATAAATGTTGTTGTTGTTGTTGTTATTATTATGGAATTTTGGATAAGGGAGAATCAACCTTTAACAGCACCGACTGAGAAACAAAGCAAGTTGTTTGCGGAGGGAAAGAGCAAGGTCTACACAAAGTCACTCTGCCAGGAAGGACCCTGGTTGGGACCAGATGGAGAGAAAGTTGAGATCCAAAGTCAAATCTGTCCAATGAGGCTGGAGGATGGCAGGGCAAGTGTCTTCTTGTGGGAGGGCTACTGGGAGGAAGTGGGATCACATTACCGTCAGCATCACCGCTCAAGGACACCATGCGCAAGGCCACCACCGCAGCCTGCGTGGAAAGGTGGCGGATGGAAAGGGGAAGGCCAGGGCTGGCGTTCGGGAACAGGGAGGCCCTGCTAAGGTCTCTTACCAGCTTTGGGGCATTGCTTTTGAGCAGAAAATAGGGCAGGAGGGTTGGACGGCCGGTGGAAACACAGTGCCTTACACGCTGCACTACAGAATGTCAGAATAATATTAGAATCCATTTATAAAAAGGATGTTATGCAGGCACATAAGTAATGTGACTTACCTGCCACAACTGCATCCCAGGATTTGAAGATTAGAACTAGAGCTCTGTGGCAAAGAGTTAGAAATACCTCACAAAAACGACAAATCCCAGCAGCCTGTAGGATGGAGCCGTGGCAGCCAAAGTGCTGTCAAAGCACTGTAATTATGTAGTGTGAAAGGGATTGAGGATGCAACCAGATGGATTTAAAAGACCAGAACGTCCCAGACTGTGTTCCTGTTCTTTCCAATTATATTTTAGAGAGCCAGACATACTTTGTTCATCCCAGAAGCTCCCGGCACAATCAGAGACTTTTTATACCAGCTCATCAGGTTGGTTTATTTTAACCCAGCGTAAAATTGTAAAGAAGAAGGAACAAAATCTGGGACGTTTCAATCTGTTTGGAAGACCTCTTTTGAGAACACAGACATGTTCTTTTGGGGAAAGGGTGGTTTGCCTCTCGTGCCTCAGGCTTCTTTTAGGATTACGACTAAGAGATTTGCTTGGACAGCGCTGTAAGATATCAGAATCAATGAAAAGAGTAGGTTAGGCAGGCACATAAGTAATGCGACAGGTCCCTGCTCCAAAGAGAATACAACTGGAATGGACCAAGGAGGAACAGTCGGCTGTCCTCCCAGCAGGACCCTCTTTTGCACAAAGGGAGATAGGGCAGTCAAGGCTGTGGCACAGCTAAGCAATGCCCTGTCCAAGAGTACAGGAGTGAAGGCAGCGGGAAAGGAAAGCAAAGCTAAAAGTGCCATGAAGTCCAGGATAAACACAGGCAAGGCTAGGAAAGACCCCTTTCTAAAATCAGGCATGGCCTCTCTTGTAGCCATTCAGAACTGATGGGACTATTGTCTCTCTCCATACAAGCTTGCCACGGATTTAAGATCCTTAGGAGAGGGATTTCTCTCCATGTCACCAGCATCACTGGAGCATCTGGTGAGGACACAGAGGCTACTCCCGCATTTTTAAACAGAACTCAATCTATAACTTTTGTGTAGCTAACTTTTTGAGTTGCAGTGTTTTAAATGATTGCACACCGCCTTGAATCTCATGATGGGAGAAAGGTGGCACATCAATGAGAGAAATGAATGAATGGCTACAGGGCTGAGGACCTGCAAAAGCCCCTCTGCCACCATCCCCAAAGCCCTCACCTGGAAGCCCATGCAGCGTCCGTAGAAGCACCCCTTCTGCATGGTGATGTACTCCCGCAGGAACTGCTCCGAGAGGCCCCGTTCCTCGTGGTTGAAGAGGTATCCCGGGCGGTTATGAGTAAGGAGGCGCTGGGCCAGGTAGACCAAGGCCCGGAGCTGGGTCAAGGCGGTGCAGTAGGCCTCCAGCTCGACGCAGTTGTGGTTGGTGCGGAAGAAGATGCTGCGGCGGTTGGCGGCCACATAGCGGCTCTTGTGGATGATGTGGGCCAGGCAGCAGCGGACGGTCTGGGCCAGGCTGCGGTAGCCGTTGGCCTGCGTCTGCTCATCCAAGTCGAAGAGGTGGTAGATGGTGGCAAAGTGGCCCAGGACGGGTTCCAGGCACCGGGCGTGCTCCCGGATGGTAGTGAAGGCCGCCAGGAAGCGCTGGCCCGTCTCGGAGGTGCTGTCCCGGAAGAAGGCAGCGTTGTCCTCCGCCAGCATGTGCAGCGTCTGGAAGAGGGGCCGGGAGTCCATGGCGCCGGAGACAGAGGGGCCTGAAAAGGAAGAGGAGCCTCAGGGGCTGGACGGGAGGACAAGCATCCAAAGAGGGTCCTGGGGAGGGAGAGACTTTCACCCAACGCTATCGGTACTTACGCTTCACTGTTGCTGTCTCAACTACGTTCTCCACATTCCCCCTGGATCCTCTGCCTCTTCTCTTCCTCCTTGTGCAGACGGGGCGCCCTAGGAACAGAACAGGCATTGCTTAGTACACCTTCTTCCTTGGCAAAAGCACACCTCGGGATGGGGCTGCCCCGAGGAAGAATTTTGTGCCTGTTTCTAATGGATGGAGCCAAGAAAGCTGGGAAGAGTGGTTTTCTTGCCATTGCAAATCCCAGAATTTCCCCCCCAGAGGCCACGATCTGGGGAGCTGCAATCCAAAAAGTTAAGCCCTGAAAGCAACACATGGGCACCAGATGTCTCATATCCATTATCTTCGCCAGAACAGCAGATAAGAAAGAAATTCTAGGAATACCTGGCTGGTAAATTATGGGTGGAGGGGTAAGGAGAAGAAGATGGTCCACTGCCAGACAGCTTCCTCGGAACACAACTCCCAGAATCTCTCCGTGGCCACATTGGGATGGACAGATTATGAGGGATGTCGTCCAAAAATGCTGCTGTCCTAAAACTACATTGTGGTTATGAGAGACAACAGGCCTCCCTGGTGTTTGATAGCTCTCTCTTTCTGCTCCATGGAAGTGAAGGGCTCCCTTTATTTCCACAATTTGTGTGTGTGTGTGTGTAAGCAAAGCTAAGAAGGCCCTGGGCAAAACCTGGCCCCCTTCCTCTGACTGGCTTAGCCTTGGCTTGCAGAAGCCGGAAGGACAGAGCTTTCCGCGTACTCAGCTCTCACATCATACCAACAGCTGTTTTTGCAGTTACCAGGTTTGTAAAAAAGATAAAATAAACCGCTTCCCAACCATTTACCAAGCAGTTCGGACATATTCCCCCCAACATCCTCACAACAGCGAGGGAGGCCGGCGCCATCCTCCCCGCACCGCAGAGAAAGTTTTGCCCGACATTGCCATGGGGCAAGGATAGGGAAGACTTCCCTGTTAGTAGGTGGTATTTTTACCTGCTGTGCTCTACTCTGTTCCTTCCTGAAATCGGTTCCCACTTCAAACCGGCACGGAGAGGGCTGTGCTCACCCTGTTGCCGAGTCTGTTCTTCTGAGTCGCTTTAGGAGCGTTGGCTGCTGCCAGCTGAACTTAAAAGACCGCTGGGGAGGCTGACAGCCCAACTCCGCCTGGGAGGATGGCATGCCAAGGGGAGACAGCCCACTTTCGGGAGGGGAGAGGAACAGGGAGCCTCCTTTGGTCTCTCTGGCCTTGCAAGAAAGCTGGGCAAGAGCGGACAGACCTGGGTGTCCCCACTCACAAATAAAATATAATAAAGTGGATGGGACTCACCCTCCTTTGCGTGGATCTCCCTTCCTTCCAAGTCCAGGGATTCTGGGGCACACAATCTACTTTCCAGCACCGGCCAACTGCTAAATTCCAAGGCCCGGAGGCACCATGCCTGTACCTGGGCATGTTATTGGCTTGAACCAAAGTCAAATGCAAGATTTCGGGGGAGAAGATGGAGGATCTGACCGCTATCGCCCTCCACTTAACTATTTTTATGAAGAGGAGGGACTCAAAAAAGGGGAAAAGGTTTTGATAAGAAAGATGGGTCAGGAAAGTTGCAACAGGAAGGGTTGAGGCCAGGAGACCACAGCATGCAATTTTAAACATATTTTTATATGGATGCTTTTATTTAAGTGGATTTATCCTTGTGTTCCTTTTTGCTGTGTTGAGCCTCTCAGCTTTTGGGGAAAGGGAGAGTATTAAATAAAGTATTTTTCTGCTGTCGTTGTGATGTGCCTCTAATTTATGGAAACCCTCTCCTAGGGTTTCCTTGGCCAGATTTGCCACCATTGCCTTCCTCTGAGGCTGAGAGAGTGGGACTGGCACAGAACAATTCAGTGGGTTTCCAGGGCAGAGCAAGGATTTGAATCTTATCCTCCTAGTCAAATATTCAAACCACTAGATCATCATCATCATCATCATCATCATCATCATCATCCTGTGGGGATGGAAAGACAGAGAGCAGAACATCCCCAGAAAAACAAAACACAGTCAGGCCCATACTGTACAGGGCATGAAAGAAGTGTTATAATGCCTTTGATGTCCTGTCTGTTGAAAACCCACTGACTCCTCCTAAAAAAACCAAACACATTAAGACACGTTTGGTTTCTTCTTCCCTCCTGTCAATCCAAGAGGACTAGCAACTTCTTTTGCTTTTAACGAAAACGTGGAAGCCTACGATCTAACATTTGCTCACTCTGATAGTTTCTCTGTTATCCTGTAAATCGCTGGAGAATCTGCCCTTGACCCAATCTTTCCAATTTAATTTTACTGGATATTGCAAAAACAAAAACAAACCAACCCTAAAACGGTGCCGTTTGGTTTCCCAAGAGAAGGAGCAAGTGATCTGGAGCAAAGGAAGAGAACAAACAGGGCCCTTTCCTCACACATGGCAGGGAGCCCTGGCTTTTTGTGGGGACTCTTGTGACTGTGTTTTGCAGAGACCGAAGGGAATGAGGTCCAACAATGCTTCTTCCCAGGATGAAGGTTAAGTTTTCAACATGTGGTCAGATTCCCCGGGGCTCCTGGGAACTCATCTGGAAGTAAACACAAACGCAGGGCTGCCATGGAGCGTTCCCCTTTAGACAGAGAGCCCTGGGATGGGGAGGAAATGGGTACACTTCATTTGGTGGTCGGAAGAACCCACAAGTCAAGAGAACACAAGGCTGGGAAGCGATCCCGTGAAGTTTTAAACCAGGGGCTGGGACATCTAGCACCTTTTTCTCCAGATGTTGGTGGACTACCGTTCCCAGCAGCCCAGCAGAGTTGTAGCCTAACAACACCTGGAGAAATGTTGGGAGGACGCTGCACGTCTGGTGTTAAACATCCCAGGATCATTTCTCAAACCGGAATTCCCTGTTTTGAGCTGTGGATGTCCTATTAGCAGCCCTACATGCCAGCCGGTCATCTGGCTTTGTTTACTTGAAAAAGCAAAAGAGAAGGAGAAAAAGAGGGAATGTGAGAATGGAGAGGAAAGAAAAGGGAAGAGACCCCCATCGAGCATGAGAAGCTGCCCAATTAAACAAATTGGCTAGAATTCTCTATCGCCGTCGATGTTACGTAACTTTACCTGTACTTAGCTATGTCGCAGCGGCGCAAAGGAATCCTCCTAGTGAATTATGAAGATGGGCATCAGGTTACCGGCAAGTCTCCCAATGCGCTTCGGGAATGCCTGATGCACATTGGTGCCCGTTGGGCATTGGATCCAGGTGCGCAAGGGTCACTTGGCCGGCTCCCTCACACACTAAGGCCAGGGCAGCCCCTGGATGAATACAGGCATTGCAAAACTGCCCAGTTCTATTTCTCGCAGGCGCTAAGTCCTCTTTGGAAGAATCAAGTCCCCAAGCGGTTTTCTGGAAACTATTTCTTAATTCCAAGGAAAGCCTACTTACAGCTTTTGTGCCGCAGCTCAGAAAGAGCAGGCTCCCTTTCTTTCTCCTTTGCCAGGTGCAACTCACTGCAGCTTCACCTGAGAGCTCTCCTTGGCTGCTTCCGCTTGACCCACACGCTTCCCCATTTCCTTCATTTGCGTCTCATCCTTCCAACACCCAGCCTCTGACAAAAACACACTTCCGTACCCACACCTAGTCTCCAAAATCCAAAGGTGAGGCATTCCCATCAAGTGTGCCTAGCAAGGTTACACACAAGGTGTGTTCAGTTCCTGCTCCCTTTTCACAAAATAAACCCACTCCACAACTTCTGACCTTCTGGCTGCGTCAGTCAGACATGCCTACCAGCAATTACAATGTTGACTAAGTTATTTCTCTTTCCCCTTTTCCAATGCCTTAAAAAATACCTTTCAAGAACTGCATGCCTATTCATGTCAACAAGACTTCTTGTTCCGTGTTCTTTCCTTTTTTAAACAATTAAGCTGCAAAACCCTTCAGGGCTGGGGTGCTAGCCATTCAATGTACCTGTATGCAGTCCCAGGTCTTTTCGAGGGCAGCAGAACCAGTGCCTGATTTTGAGAAATGCTGGCGGGCAACGTGTCTGGCTATAGCTTGGTTCCAGTTCCCATTACAGCCAGTAACTGGCATGGCCAGTAGTCAGAGATGATGGGAACTGTAGCCCCAAACTATCCAGAGATTCACAGGCTGCCCAGTACAGCCGGTGAGTAGCAGAGCTGACTGTACGCATTGCAACAGATGAGTTCCTATAGTGACTCAACGACTCAGAGGGATTTTAAATAATAGCAATATTAAATCCATTTTCTCATCATCACGAACTAGGAAAAAACCCGTCTGTCTGGGTGTGTGAGAGGACAGAGGGGCAGGAGGTAAAATATGGAAAGTACTGGTATATATCAGGGAATTATGCTCCTCCTGATGTTATTGGTGCACAGGCTGGGACTGATGGGAGCCGCAGTCCCAATGATGTCTGGGAGGATGCACCTGGCCAATGCTGGTACACAAGGCACTTCCTCCGACATGCAGTGCAACTTTACAGGAGAAATGAATGCAAGCCCCGGTGAAAATTTATCATTGCTCTTGTTTTTGTTTCATTTATAGCTGGCATAGACTCAAGGTAGCTTAAAACAAAACAACTTATTTAAATATGACATATTTAAAAAGCAGGGACAAAGACATAACAATGAAAACCATATATAAAGTTATAAGTGCAATTAAACTATCTGCAGAAATTAAATCAATTTAAAACAAATTGGTTCAAAGGCAAGGCAAAACCACCAACGAAGATTCCTTGCCAAAGAAAACCCATGTGGTTGCCTTAAGTCGACCCGCAACTTGAAGCCACATGCCTGCACACAAGGTACAAACTAGCCCAAATACCCTAAAGGCACCAGATCCCATCTGACCTTGGAAGCTAAACAGGTCCAGTCCTGGTTAGTACTTGGATGGGAGAAATCCCAGGTGCCTATAGGGTGTATTTCAGAGGAAGGGACTGGGAAAACCACCTCTGAGGTTTCCTTGCTCTTCTCTCTCTGACAAATATGAACACAATGCCCTCACAGCAGGAGTGAATGGAAATGGCTCCCTCTGATAGACGGGAACAGCCACATGAACCCAGAATGTTGGAAAAGAGGGAAAGCTTTGAGGTTGAAGGGGTCAAGAACCAAAACCAAAGCAATTCTGGACTTTATCAACAGGACTACAGTGTCCAGATCCAAAGAGGCAGCAGTACCGCTCTATCTTGCTTTGGGCAGACCTTACCAGGAGGAATCCTATGTCCACTTCTGGGCACCAAAGTTCGTGGATATGGACAAGCTGGAACTTGTCCAGAGGAAAGTGACCAAGATGGCCAAAGGTCTGGAAACCTCCAAGCCCTTTGAAGAATGACTTGGGGAGCTGGATGTGTTTAGCTTGGAGAAGAGAAGATGGCAAAGTGGCATGACAACTACCTTTAAATATTCGAAGGGATGTCACGCGGAAGACAGAGTGAGCTGGTTTTTTGCCACTCCCTAGATCAGAACCTGAAGCAATGGATTCAAATGGCAAGAAAAGAGGTCCCACAATAAACGCGAGGAAGAACTTTTATCAACTGCCTCCGTGTGAAGTGGACCCTCCTTCTCTGGAAGTCTTCAAACAGAAGTCGGCTGGGCATTGTTCAGGAGTGTTTTGACAGCGATTTAGTGCATGGCAGGAGGCTGGACCTGGTGATCCTTGTGGTCTCTTCCAAATCTATGGCTCTGCCGCACAATCCATGGCATGTGCTAGACTACCTGGCCACCATCCCTGGGCTTGGTCCGTGCCGTTCCCAGAGTTTGGGACCGTCTGACTCATGACTTTGGCAGCTGGAAGAGTGAACAAAACAACAATTCTGGAAACTAGAAAGCAAACAGTCCCAGCTGAGCCGAGGAGGAGGCAGGATTAGGCCATGGGGCACAGGCTGAAAGGGGGGAGCCAGGAAAAGGCCAGGAATGGCAAGGAAAGGGGACTGGGGGAAAAGGCTGGGAGGATCCTCGCGGCTGGAAGAGT
The DNA here is from genome assembly GCA_034509955.1 of Urosaurus nigricauda. Lineage (NCBI taxonomy): Eukaryota > Metazoa > Chordata > Lepidosauria > Squamata > Phrynosomatidae > Urosaurus > Urosaurus nigricauda. Next base: position 33,274,062 of record JAOEGL010000007.1, on the reverse strand, counting down.
CAACAGCACCGAGTGACCCTGCGGACTCCCTTCCTCTCCGGTGGAAGGAGGAGGACAAAACCTTTGACCTTTGCTGGGGAGAGGGGAAGAGGCTCAAGGTGGTGCAAGGAGCAACTGACGCATGGGGGCAAAGGTCTCCGATCACCCCATCATCTGCCCACTCTGGGATTGGCCCAGAGGAGCCCACTTTCCACCAGCCGATCTTTCATGCCTCGGTCCCCCCAACAGGTTTTTCTGATGGTGCCAGAGCTTTGGGTTCGAGCAGAGGAGAAACAAAACACAGGCGCAAGAGAGAGAGAGAGAGAAAGGATCGGAGTGCATCTCCTTTGGCTCTGCCAGGGCTAATGCCCACTCGAAGGAGGATTATCAGGCGACATGTGAGGCTCGTTGTGCCAGGCACAAAGCAGACAGATCTCTCTTTGTGCCGGCAGCTGAGGTGCCAGCCTCCTCTGCAGAGAGCAGATGGGGTGGGGAGGGTGCCAATGCTGTGTGTGTGTTTGTGTTGAGAGATTTCTCTGGGAGAGAAAGCGCCCAGCGCCGCCGTAACACTTCTGCTTCACAGGTCAGGAATGTGGTGCCTCAGGTCTTTGCAAATCCATCAATTGACTTGACACTTTACATGTGTTCAGACCGGTTTGCGGACAGACAGATATAAAGCCCTTCGCGAGCAGCGGCATGTTTTCCATCTTGTAAAATGTACGAAACAAATAGTACAACTGTTAAGGTGTCGAAACCCATTTTGCATTTTTTCTCCTTCCACAAGACTTTTACAGGGTTGCATAAGCCGCTCACCGAGGTGAAATGTCCGGGCAGCATATAATTATGCAAAAACGAATCGCTAAACTCAGCGGTTCTCAACGGTCCTCCTGCAGGGTGAGCGTTAGGAAAGGAAACCCAGCCTGCATTTATTTATTTGTAAGGTCAGCTTTCCAGTCTGCGCGGTTATGGTGTGTTTGGGGTGGAACAAAACCCGAAAAGCGTGGGCAGTGCTGAAAGTGGTTGCTTTAGGGGAGATGAGCCCAAAGCGTCTTATTTCATGTTCCCAAGTGCCTGTTTATAGAAAGGAAAAACTTCAGGCAGTACAGAATCCTAGGAAGACAAGGCTGGGAGGGAGGGATGCCCTTGCAAGAACTGCAAACAGGCAATACATGCCAGGCTTCTGGGTCTGCAACTCGAAAAAGACAAATAAAGGCAATTAAAACTGACCTTTATATAAGGGAGACCAAAGATGTGGAAAGATGGCTTGTTAAAAAGCAGCAAGACGAGGAAGAGAAAGAAGAAACAAAACAGGTTCGGCCATGTGGGTACCCAAGAGTCAACACTGGCAGGAGTCCAGCCTCACGCCCAAGAATACAACAAAGATTCACTTATCCTCCCTGTTTTTAAAACACAAGTAAAACACAAGTGTCCAAAAGTTACTTTGAGTGGGAAGTCGCAACTAATCTCTTGGTGCCCCGGTGGCTTAAATCTGCCTGAAAGCTTATGCGATAATTCCTAAAACCTCTGTATCAAATTCTGAACGTACCTCCATCTGTTGACGGTTTGCAGATCTGAAACATGAAGCATCCACAAGTGAATTTTCATGTGAGACGGTTGCATGATGCGTGCGAATATCTAAAGAGCCTAAAAAGCAGCAGACTCTGCTCTAACAGGCCAAGAAAGGTCAGCCTTGGATAGCACTTGGATGGGAGACCGCCGATTCGGAGGAGAAACTGGGAAAACCACCTCTAAGGATTCCTCTCCTAAGCAAACCCTGTGAGATGGGTTTGCATGGTGTTGACGACTACAGGCAACTTGAAGGCACATGCACACAAACACACAGTCCCACCAGATTTATGCAAAAAAGAGAGGGATTGCCAAGAAACACCCCTCCACAGAGTCATAAACCCAGAAGGAATGGAAGGGGGAATATATGGCTACCCCAACCAACCCAAATGCCCCCCCAAAACTTCCATCTCGGAGCAGGGTTGGAGCAGCCACCGACTCTCCCGAAACTGGGCTTGCCCCGCCTGAGCAAATATTTGTTTCCTGATGAACAATCCAGAACTAATTATCCAAACTGGATTTTCTTTGTGAGTATCAGGCCTCACCTACTTTCTACTTAACTCCGCCGGCCATATAACTTTGTTTTATTCCAAGCCCGCTCTCTACCAGCCGACATCTCAACCCAACGAGGGACAGTCCTATCTCCTTCCAAAAAAGCTCAAATGCATACAGTCTCCTTGCTATATTTCAAACTGAAAATTAAAGAAGAAAGCATTCACTGTTTTTTTGAATTAATAGTATTTTTTAAAATGTAGGTCTTAAAATTGTTTTTTTGGGGGGGGGGGGTTAATCAGGGGAATTATAGAATCATAAAGTTGGAAAGGACCCCAAAGGGCCACCCAGTCCAACCCCTTTCTGCCATGCAGGAACTCTCAATCAAAGCAAACCCTCCCAGCCTTTCTTTAAAGACCCCCAAAAAGGGGCAGGGTTTGCCTTTGTCCTCCTCTGAGGCTGAGAGAGTGTGGCTTGCTCAAGGCCACCCAGTGGGTTTTTGGGGCTCGGGGGGAATTCAAACTGGTCTCCCAGTATCCTAGGAGCCCGAGTGGACCACAAGTTGAACAGTGTAAAAAGCCCCATGCGATTTTAGGCTGCACCAACAGAAGTATAGTGTTTAGATCGAGAAAGGTAATAGTGCCGCTCTATTCCGCTTTGGTCAAGCCTCACCTGGAACAATCCTGTGTCCAGTTCTTGGTCAAGAAGGATGTGGAGAAAATAAGAGCGTGCCCAGAGGAAGGTGGTCAGTCAAAATGGTGAAGGGTCTGGAAACCATGAAGTCCTATGAGGAGAGACTTAGGGAGATGCTGGGGATGTTTAGATGGTTAGGTGAGACAAGATCCCTGTTTAAGTATTTGGAAGGAAAGATGTCATAGGAGAAGGATGGGGACAAACTGGAGCCATGGGTCCAAAGGAGAACCACCAAAATGTTGTAGGGTCTGGAAACCATGAAGCCCTAAGAGGAGAGACTTAGGGAGACGTTGGGAGAAGAGAAGGTTAGGAAGTGATATGAGAGCCCTGTTTAAGTATCCGAAGGGGAAGAATTCGAAGATATAGCCGTGTTAGTCTGTAGAATCACTTGGAGAGAGATCTTGCAGCACCTCCGAGACTCACTGAAAGAAAGACAGTGGCAGCATGAGCTTTCCTAGACCTCAGTCTACTTCAGTCTCAGTCTACTCAGTCTACTTCCTCAGATGCATTTAGGAGCAAGAATAATAACAACAATAAGTGGAGAGATCTTGCAGCACCTTCGAGACTCTCTGAAAGAAAGAAGTTGGCAGCATGAGCTTTCCTAGACTCCAGTCTACTTCCTCAGATGCATTTAGATGCAATAATAATAGTAATGATAATAGTGGCTTATGAAGCATCAAAGTATAAATAATAAATAAAACCACACATCCCAAATATAGATACAAGTAACAATAAGTATAAATAATGAATAAAACTGCGCATTGTAAACGAAGATATATATAAGATAAGATAATAAATAATAAATTTAAAGAGTGAATGATGGATATGAGACACCTGTTGTCCCTCTCTTCAGGGATTGGGAAAAGTTACTTTTTCTGAGGGGAAAAGCAGGCTCTACAGTCCCCCCTCCCAGCAAGAAAGAAGGTACAGTACTAAAGTTTGGGGAAAGGTACTACAACTCCCAGAATCCCCCACCCAGCAACAGAGAAAGCTTGTCAAAAGTTACTTTTTTGGGAGGAAGGCAGGGAATGTACAATTTCTAGGGAGAAAGAGGGAAGGGAAGAAATGCCGGGGGGGGGGATGTTAACTTTAGGGAGAACTACAACTCCCAGAATCCGCAGAGACAGAGAGAGAGAAAGGATGAAAAATTTGAGGGGAGAGTTACCTCTTTTTTTGGGGAGGGACTACAATTCAAAGAGAGAAGGGCTCAATGCTTGGGACTCACTTTTTTGGGGGGGGGAACTACAACTCCCAGAATCCCCAGCCAGAAAAATAGGATCAGGGCCAAGTGTGACCCTTGAAGAAGGGGGAAAGGGGCATGGACGACAACTCCCAGAATCCTCCCAAAGGGCAGGCCCTCCTCCTGAGGGAGGAGAGAGTGGGCTGGATTACCCAGAACCCTCCAGCCAAAGGTGGCACTGGGGGATTCTGGGAGGTGTAGTCCCCTCGGAAGGTGTCAGGTTGGGAGACTCTGAGAGGCTCCCCTCCAATAATAATAATAATATTAATAATAATAATATTAATATTAATGAGTGACTTTCCCCCCAAAATCTGCCCCTCAGCGTCCCCCATTCCCCTCACAATCCTAATACCGGGGCTCCTTCCCCCCCATTTCCCGGAATGGACTCGCCCTCCGCCGGAGGCTCCAAAGGGCCGCTTCGGGGCGGAGCGTTCCACCTGCGCGAACAAGAGGGGGGTCCGCCTACGTCACTTGGCCCCGCCCCCTTGGCTCCTCACTCACTCACTCACCCGGAGGGGCTCCGTCGTCGCCGCCGCCTTCCTTCGCTTCCGCCACTCTCAGAATGGCCCCCCTTCGCCGGCTCCCATAGAACGCCCGCCGCACCAGCCGCCGCCACATGACCCGCGCCGACCAATAGGGAGCGAGAGCAGCCGGAGCGAGGGTCTCCCTTGCGACGTCACCCCAGCCGTTGCCACGGCAACCGCGTCCTCGCTTCCGCCTTCCCCTCGCCTGAGGCCCCGGCCGGCTCTTAAAGGCGCCGCGCCCGCTCCGAGGGACGCTGGGAGTTGTAGTCTTTCGGAGATACCTGGCCTTACCTTTCGGGCGGCTCTGGCTCCGCAGGAGAACTACAAAACCCAACGTTCCTTAGCGGGGAGCGGTCCTGACAGTTGTTATTGGTGTCATGGGCCTCTAGGGGTTTTTTTTTGAGACTTCAACTCCCAGAATCCCTGAGCAACGAATAGAGTGAGTGGGGCTTCTGGGAAATGGAGTCCAAAATACACCACTGGCCTAGAAGGGCCCCTGGAGGGAACCAAGGCCCCACTGTGGCCCTCTAGGCCCTGGGGCAAGGCAGACCTGGAGCCCAAGGCAGCCCTGGGCCAAAGCAGGGCTAGTGGGCCTCCAGGACATTGTGGCCCTTGGGCCACTTGGGCCATCAGCCCTTGACCCTGGAAGAAAGAACCCATGGGCCCACAGAAGACCCATGGGGCCCAATGAACCCCTGGCTCCCTGGGCTGAGGTACCTCTGGCCCAATGTGCCCAATGGTCAATGGTGGTACATGACAGGCAACGCACCCCGGACGTTTCTTCACCGCCTCCCAGCCCACCAAAGACCCATGGGCCCATTGACCCATGGGATGATGTACCTCTGGGTCAATGGACCCCTGAGACAATGAACCTCTGAGGCAATATACCCCTGGATGCCTGGGATGATGGACCTCTGAGGCCCTGGACCAAAGCACCCCCGGACCCCTTGCGCATGTCCCCCTGGCACCACGTACCCCTGGAACAACGTACCCCCGTCGTAGGCAGGTCCCTGAGACGACGTACGTTTCTTTATCACGGCCTCCCAGCCCTCAAAAGACCCATGGGTCCATTGGCCCCTGAGGTGATGTACCCCTGAGGCAAAATACCCCTGGCTCCCTGGCCTGAAGTACCTCTGGACCCCTTGGCCCCTGGCCCAATGTGCCCCGGGTCGATGGTGGTACATCGCAGGCAAGCTCCGGAGACAATGCACCCCTGGACGTTTCTTCATCACCGACTCCCAGCCCACAAAAGACCCATGGGCCCATTGACCCTTGGCACGATGTGCCCCTGGGTCAATGAACCCCGGGTCAATGTGCCTCTGGATGCCTGTACCTCTGAGGCCTTGGACCCCCTGGGACGATGTAACCCTGGATCAATGCACCCCCATATGTTTCTTTATCACTGCCTCCCAGCCCACAAAAGACCCATGGGTCCATTGACCCCCGAGATGATGTACCCTTGAGGCAATACAGCCCTGGATCCCTGGGCTGAGGTACCTCCGAGACCCTGGACCAAAGCACCCCCGGACCCCTTGGACATGTCCCCCTGGCACCATGTACCCCTGGAACGACGTACCCCCGTCGTAGGCAGGCCCCTGAGACGACGTACATTTCTTTATCCCCACCTCCCAGCCCACAAAAGACCCATGGGTCCCTTGGACATGGACCCCTTGGCCCCTGGGGCAATGTGCCCTTGGGTCAATGAACCCCAGGACAATATACCCCTGGATACCTGGGCTGATGTACCTCCGAGACCCTGGACAAAAGCGCCTCTGGACCCCTTGGACAAGTACCCCTCAGCCCCTGGGACGATGTGCCCCAGGCCCTTGGACCATGTCCGCCTATGCCAGTGGTTCTCAACCTTCCCAATGCTGAAACCTTTTAATACAGTTCCTTGTGTGTTTTCGGATGGTCTTAGGCGACCCCCGTGAAAGGGTCAGTCGACCCCCAAAGGGGCCGCGACCCACAGGCTGAGAACTGCTGCGTTATGCCAATGTCCTCCCCTGGGGTGATGATTTACCCCCGGGTCAATGAACCCCTGAAGCGATATAGCCCTGGATCCCTGGCTGACGTTCCTCTGAGGCCCTGGACAAAAGCACCCCTGGACTTCATGGAACGACGTACCCCCATCGTAGTTATCTCCACCTCCCAGCCCAAAAAAGACCCATGGGCTCCTTGGACATGGGCTCCTCAGACGATGTGCCCCTGGATCGATATAGCCCTGGGCCCCTTGGACCATGTCCCCTGATGCCAATGGACCCTTGGGCACAAAGCCACCTTCCTGCATCTGGTCAGTGTCCACCCCTGGCCTGGCTAAAGGGCCATCTAAAGCCCTGGACTGACCTCTGGCCATCAGGCCGGACTCCTTCCGGACATTGGCTCCTTCTTTGTTTAAGGAATAATGTCTTCCTGGAATCATTCCCAGGGCTTGGAGGTCCTCTTAGTAATAACATTGTCCACCTTTATTTCAAAAATGGACAACAAAAGCCTTTGGAAAGCAACGCAGGGGAGTGGAAATCATAAAAAGAGTGGCATTTTTGTGCCGCTTTTAACAGACTTTCCCAAAGGCTTTGGGATTGTTGCATGGAGCGGGAAATTTTATTGCTGACTTTAAACAGAAAAACGGATTCGCTTGCGACGGTTAAAGAGGGATGTTGACCTGCCTCAGGTGGCAATCCCTCAAGAACTGCTGGCATTGCTTCCTCTTATGATGGAGATGCCTCTTGGTTTTTCCACCATGATGAGGATGATGATGATGATGATGATGATGATGATGATGATGGCGGCGAGGTTGCTCTGCAACGGAGAGAACAGATGACGGGTCCCTTTAAAGTCCAGGGTGGAACTACAGAGCTCTCCGGATGTGGTTGGACTACAGCTCCCGGAAGCCCCTAGCCATCATAGCCAAAGGTCAGGAGAACTGGGAGGTGAAGTCAAACAACATCCAGGGATTGCAGCCAAATGTGTTGATTCCCACACCTGGTGCTGCATCCACACTGCAGGGATAATGCAGTTTGACACCACTTTAACTGCCATGGCTCAATGCTATATAGAGTCATGGGGTCTATAGCTTTGTGATATATTCAGCCTTCCCCGTCAGAGACCCTTGGGACCCCTGTAACGACAAATCTGGATGGAGCCGTGGCTGTTAAAACACTGTCAAACTGCATTACTTCTGCAGTGCAGATGCAACCAGAGAACACGAAACCTTAAGCCTCTGACAGGAGACCTTACTGATATTGGTCCAAAACGCATTGCAAAATGCGAGGGAATCCTAGCTCAGTGCTAGGGAATCCTGGGAACCGTAGCTTTGTGAGACATCAAGCCTTCTCTGCCAGAGTGCTCTGGTGCCACAATAAACTACAATTCCCAGGATTCCCTGGCACTGAGCCAGGGCAGTTAAAGCCGTGTCAGACTGGGCCATTTCTGCAGAGTGTTTCGGACCACTGTCTCTGTCGTTTTTATGGCCCTTCGAGCCACCTCCAACTGGGATTTTCATGACAATATTTCTACATTTTGCCTTTTCCTGAGGTTGAGAGAGTGGCACGCAGCAGGAATACCGTCCCAGCAGAGAGATGCTTTCCCCCTCCTCTTTGCAGTCGAGGGAAATCCGCTCCGGGCTCTAGTCTGAACTTTAAAGGAGCTGTCCAGGGACTGTCCCAATATGTGAGGGTCAAAAGGGTCCCATCAGGTCCACCCTCTGCCCACCATCGTCCGCACCTTGCCCCATTTTCTTACCTGGCACAGGCAAGCGGACGTGGTCACAAGGGCATGCCCACCGATGGTGCTCCTCTTTTGGGGGTCCATGACCGCCTGAAACAACAAGTGTGTGTTGTAATGGACGAAGAGATTGCCCCAGGTCTAGGGGTGATGCCCCATGGCATGGGACCTTCCTTTGCAAGGACAAAAACGCCCAAACGGAGCCCCCAAGGCCTGCTCTCTCTCGGTGCCAAAACGACTCATATAATCGAGCCAAACCGCATGAAACATTTTTATTTTTCCTCTCATCCAACTTACCATCCCAGCTACTCCCTTCTTCACCTTTCAACCCATATCTTCCCTACTCCTTATCTTCTGTTCCCTTTTTCCTTATCCTCTTTTTCCCCTCCGTCCTTCCATTTTCCCTTCCCGCGTTCTCCTCCTGCTCCCTTCGCCTTTTATTTCTCCCTTCCTCCATCTATTCTCATCGTTTACTTCCATTTTCACTCCCTTCTTCTCAATCCTTCTACCACATACTAAACCTTCTATCAATCTTTACCAAAATTTCTCTTCCAAACCTTCTGGGGAAACATTACTCTTATCAGGCCTACTTCAACTTCCTGAGAACGGAAGGGATGATATAAAGAAAAACACTTCTGTTTTAAATTGTACTGTTTTTAAATACTGTGAAGCCGCTCTGGCCAAAGAGTGGGATACCAGCAAATATAATTAATAATAATAATAATAATAATAATAATAATATTATAGGAAGGGTGAAAGGAGAGTGAAAGGTTGTTAGGAATGGAAGTGAAGGGTAAGAGATTCATATTAAGTAGCTATGAAAGTAACAGTAAAAGATAGGAATGCTCTGTTTTAGGATTGTGATATAGATATAATATAATAATATGTTATATAATAATATAGTAATAAACATATATGTTATATATAATAACATATAATATACTAAATAACCCCCCAAATGGAGTGTTTATTGTAATGTGTTGTATACAGATTTGAATAAACATATCAAAATTATTATTATTATTTTTGCTTTCCGACACCTTTCTTAGTTCTTTGCAAGTAGTATAAGACCCATTCCGCTTTTGCACCGTAACTATAAAGGGCAGCTTTTCCAGGAGTAGACAGAAGACCCTTAATCTGCCAAAATTGGGCCACTAAGTGCAATTGATCCTCTTCAGAAGTCATGAGTCGGAAATACATTAATTTGACCGACCCATAAAATATACGGGGACGGCCGTTGCCATCGAGCGCCCTCCCAGGATTGTGCACACGCTTAAACTTGGGAGCAAGCAAACGGATGGAGGTCAGGACGTAGAGAGATCTTGGAGCACCTTTTGAGACTTAAAGAAAGAAGTTGGCAGCAGGAGCTTTCCTGGGCGTCTGTCTACTTCCTCAGGTGCTTTTGTGTTTTGAAAGGCACACCCCAGTAGCCAAAAACAACCCCCTGAATGCCAATTTGGGCTGAGAGACTCACCTGGGCAAGGGCAAGGTTTGTGCCCGTCGGGGCTTCGTTTCAACCTGCTTAGTCTTCCATCCGGACGGCCAAACTCTTGCCCCACATCTGCCAAAGAAAGGAAGGAAGGAAGGAAGGAGAGGGTCATTTGATGGATCTAGTGTGGACTTTGGGACACCCTTCAACCTGCCTCCAAATGTCCTGGCACCCTGTTTTGGGCATTTGGGGCCAGACCTAACCGGAAAAGCTGCAAAACCCAAGAGCTGTGAGAACTGGGCTTTGCAATGCAAGTTGGTATCCACTCCGGGCTCTAGTCTGAACTGTTTGAAACCGTCTGCTTCCCGCCCCCATTTTTGAGGGTCAAAAGGTTCGGCGCTTTGGAAATACTTTTTAACGGCCAGATAAAAACCCGGAGCGTGGATGAAGGGCTTGTCAAGAGCTGCCCAGTTTGGCAACCCAGCCTTCGGCATTTCAAACCGCAAGAGAGCTTTTATTTGGGCAACTGTCGGTTTCAGCAGGAAGACGTTTGCGGACAGGACTGTCATCGTCCACAAACACTGGCCTAAAACTAATAATGTCCTGCCCAGGAATTTAATGGGCTTCGTCTTGATTCGTTTGCAAAGTAAAACATACCTGTGACCTCGGCACATTCTTGCGTCGGGCAGAAATCTTCCCTTTGAGCCATTTGCACCGTCCCTCATTCCCACCAAACTCCAGTAATATGTATCATAAAACTAATATGCTTGTGATTCTAAAATGCAATTATAATACTATGGATTCAGTTGCAGAGAGATCTTGCCGCACTTTTGAGAGTCAGGAAAGAAAGAAGTTGGCAGCAGGAGACTTCGGTCTACTTCAAAGATGTTAATGATGGACAGCAGTTGCATTGAAGCATAATTTAGGAGCATTTTAATATTGCATAGAGGTTTTAATATTTGATTGTATTTGTAATTATTTTATTGCGGTAATCCCACCTCAATCTGTAGGGAGAGGCGGGAAATATAAATAAAACTTATTATTATTACTACTTCCTCAGATGCATTTGGGAATTAATGCAAATCCAAATGCATCTGTGGAATTAGGCCGAAGTCTATGAAAGAAGCTCATGCTGCCAACTTCTTTCTTTCAGTGAGTCCCAAAGGCGCTACAAGCACGATATAAATAAAGGTTAGTAATAATGATAATAATGATAATAATAATAATAATAATAATAATAATAAGAAGAAGGGATATGCCGGATTCTGCCATCTCTCTCTCTCTCCGTCGGGGTCCTTTTGGGGACCCCTTGTACCTGCCGTTCCCCCCCGGCCCCGTCTCACCTGTCTGCTCACCTGAGCAGGTGAGGAAGAGGACCAGCCCCAAGGCCAGGGAGACCTTCGCCATGCCAGCCTTTGCGATCCGGGGTCGGGTGTTCACCTGCGGGGTTTATTCAGCTGCAAGGCACGCTCTCTCCGTATCGGGGTTTTTTGTGGGTTTGGGCCGCTTCCTCCGCTCTGTTCCCCGAAGCCCTTTTCTGGGAAGGATTAGAGGAGAAAAGAAAGGATTATATTTCGGGGCAATCCCCGTGGTCGACGAAGCAGAAACGCTTTTCCTCTTCCTCCTCCCATAAGAGGAATGGCCTCTTGAGTTTATTTGCACAAAGAGCGGCTGGAATCCATCTCCGGATGCACGCACATTGGGGAAATATAACCCGCTTTGGCACCGAGCAACGAAAGCAGTGCCAAACTGGGTTATTCCTCCAGTGTGGATGCAAACCCTGAAGTGGGTAGACCGAAGTCTCATCTTTAGGTGGCCCTAAAAGAAATCCCGATCCCTGGGATCAAACCTGGATAGAAATGGGGGCCACAACCAGGAAACCAGAAGGAAATTAAGAATGGGAAGGACGGCTATGAAAAAAGTCAAGAAAATCCTAAAACGCAAAGACGTACGAAAGTTAGAATCGTATAAGCCGTTGTAATTCCCTCTTAGGACCTTATCAGACATCGGAAATTGGAAGTATAATCCAATGGCAATCCGAACGCAATCGTGGGGTTTCACGTTATTGCGAATTAAAGCATCTCACGCTATTTCGGGTAATGGGGGGGGGTCATTTTCGGGTAATGTGAAGTCATTCTGAATGGATTCTGAATGCAATTGGAATTCACATGAATTTGCTAAACTAGCGAATTCACGTGAATTCGAATTGGCTCCAATTGCAATAAAGAGAAATTCCTCCCGTCTGATAAGGTCCGTATTGCCACGGACGGGTGTGAGAGCCGGACAGTTAAGGACAGGAGGAAAATGAACTCCTTTGAGAAAATGTGGGGCTGGAGAAAAGTACGAAGGATCCCACGGACAGCAGTCAAAAAGACCAATCGATGGGTCCTGAAATCTCCCTAGAAGCCAAGATGCCCAAAACTCAGGTCTTTGTGGTTTGGACGCATGATGAGAAGGCACAAATCGTTGGAAAGAAAAGCCAAAATGCTAGGAAAGGTAGAAGGACGCGGATGGAGAGGAAGGCCGCCGTGCAAGACGGAGGACGGACTCCATGAAAGAGATCACTCCATCTATGAGTTTGCAGGAATTGAACGATCTGGATCGGAAACAACTTGAAAGCACACAACAACGACAACAACAGAAAGCCTATGTATTTGCTGCAATAACCAGATCTGGTTTGATAAGACTGAGATGGCAAAATCTGCCTCGTTCCTTTATTCAGGTCCGATTTTATTTTTTAAAAATTATTTTAACTTTAATTGATATGGTTGTGCCATTGGACGCGAGGGACACCCTTTGACTCTGCCATTGGACTTAATGGGAGCACTTGAGCATCCTTGGATTTTGCAAAGCAAACCTTGGAAGGGAAAGAAAGAGAAAGGTATCGGGGCCAAACCCCTCTGAGATAGACGGACATGCTTCGCTTAATGAAAATGTGGCTTATTATTTATAGAGGATATAATGCCGTCCATTATGTGGGCGCCCTCAGTGATTGGGCAGCATATAGATAAAGTAGTAGTAGTAGTAGTAATAATAATAATAATAATAATAATAATAATAATAATAATTATTATTATTATTGCAGCCTGTTGGGCTCTTCCTACCAAGTTCTATCCTGGCGCGCCCTCTGGTGGCCATTCTTGGCATCACATCTCAAAAAAAGCAGTCTGCCTCTAAAAGGGGAACCCTCATTTTGGGGGGAATGCATTCAAACAAACAAACAAAAAACAGAAATAAAAAATAGCTAAGAAATAAAACAAAGTCAAACCTCAGATACGAATATTTTTTTAAAATAAAAAATGATGAGGATTGGAAATACCAAAAAACGAAATGTAAATTTCATTTGTTATTAAAAAGGTTAAAATTTATTATAAACGGTCTTTTAAAAATTTCCTTTAGGTATTTCTACTTTTTCATCTTTTCCCCCCATTTCAGTTAAATATAAATCCCTCTCAGAGGGCCAGGTTTTCAATTACAATTATAAAACAGAATGAAATATAAATAAGTTTTTAAAAAAAGAAATTAAAATAAAATGAAATCAAACATAAAAAACAGAAATAAAAAATAGCTAAGAATTAAACCAAAGCGAAACCTGAGGTATAAATAAAATTTAAAAAATGAAATAAATAAAAATACTGCGGAGACAACTCCTTTAAAAAATTAAAAGTATATAATAAAATACAATATAAATAAGTCCGCTTTAAAAAGAAGAATGAAGTACCTGAACTGGTGAGGAGATTTAAATTGCCTTTAAAAGCTCCTATATTATTATTATTATTATTATTATTATTATTATTATTATTATTATTATTATTATTATTATTATTATTAATAATAATAATTTCCCTTTAGGGTGTCATGCCTCAATAGAGCCACAAGAGGGCGACAGAGAGCCCTGAGAAGGACTAACCATAAAGTAGCGGACGGCTAGAGTGTCTCCTTGGCGACTATCTAGGAGTCCGACTCCGAGGGCCTAACCACAGAGTCGCAAAAGGCTAGAGCGTCACAGCGGAAATGTCGTCATCACATTCCATCTCGGTTGCTAGGCAACGGGAGAGCCGCGGCCTAAGTCCGTCCCGCTTTGCATTCCCCCCGGAAACAGTAGCCGCCTTCTCTAAAGTTCCGCATCACAAAAATTCCTTCTCCTTTATTAGGCTCAAGTCCGTCCCGTTGTTCCGTCCCCCCAGAAACATGCCCCCCCAAGGCCTGCTTTCCCCTGGGGCTGAGAGAGTGTGACCAATATTTTGAAAGGACCCTTGAAAGGCCCAAACCTGACTCAGGAGTTCGAGCCCCGCTTTGCCTTTTGAACAAAGGCTGCTCAGAGAAAATAGGAAGTTATTTAATTTTAATTTTTAATATATATTTTATAATTTTTAAAAATTTCTTTGTTTTATTTTATTTTATTCTGTTTTTTCTTTTTTCTTTTCTACATTCTTCCTCAGGAGGCTGCAGTGCGCAAATGGAGCCACAGGAGGGCGCCAGAGAACAAGAAATCACTGAGACACTATTTTATTATATTATATTGTATTGTATATTGTATTATATATTATATATTATATTATATAGTATTATATATTATATTATATATATTATATTGTATTGTATTATATATTATATATCACATTATATAATATATTGTATATATTATATTATATATATTGTATTGTATTATATATTACATATTACATTATATACTATATAATATAATATTAATTATATTATATAATATTATATATTACATTATATATTATATAATATTATATTGATTATATTACATTGTAGTATATATTATATATTACATTACATATTATATTATATATATTATATTATATTTATTATATTATATTATTATAAAAGACCCCCCTCCCCAAAGGCCACCTGTTCCTAATCTTTCCTCCCAAGTGGGCCTACATAGTACCCCGGAATTGAACCCCTCAAAGCCCCTCGAATCCAGCCCCCTTCTGCCCTCGCAATCGGATTATTGAAGTCCACAGGACAACATTAAAAATAAAGCAATTAATTATAGATGAACCGTGTTTCGTTTGTTGTTCGGTTAAATAAACCACCAGGTATATGTAGACAGATATATATATATTTGTGTGTGTCACAACTGAAAAGGATTCTTGAAGAGAATCAATGTTCTTGTGGTTCTTTAGGATAGGAGTAAACTTAGGCTGCATCTACACTGGAGGAATAACCCAGTTTGGCACTGCTTTAACTCTTTTTCTGGCTCAAGGCTATGGCATTCTGGGAGCTGGAGTTTGTTGTGGGGCCCAGATGGGAGCTTTGCTTTCTGTGTCCTCTGCGTTGCCTTCAGGAGAGCCACCCAGATCCCCTGGCAGGGGTCCTTATTTTATGCATAATTTAATTTAATATTTATTTTATTTTTAATTCAATTTGTTATTTTCTTTTTTTAATTTCATTTTTAATTTTCTTTCAAATTTCCTTTTATCCTTTTTTTATTTTCTATTTTAATTTTGTATTACAGTATCTGCCTCAGGAAGGGTGCAGTGTGCAAATGAACCCACAGGAGGGCGCCAAAGAGCAAGAGGAATGAGTCGTAATGGAGCCTCAACGCTCTTTAGGCTGTAGTGCCCAAATGCAGCCTCAGGAGGGCGCCAGAGGACAAGGAATGAGGAGACTTTGCGGCCTTTTGTGGCTGAAAACAGGGAATGCCGTCTTTATGCCACCAGAGGGCGCTCCATAGGGACACCAATGAAATTATTTAATTGCAATGGGAAAAAATGACCAAATGCAGCCACAGGAGGGCGCCAGAGGGTAAAGAATGAGGGGAAATTGCAGCCTTTTTGAAGCCGAAAGCAGGGAATGCCCTTTTATGCCACCAGAGGGCGCTCCATAGAAACATCAATGGAATTATTTCATTGGAACGGGGACTATGCCCAAATGCAGCCACAGGAGGGCGCCAGAGGGTAAAGAATGAGGGGATTTTGCAGCCTTTTTAGGCTGAAAGCAGGGAATTAGGAAAGACCAAGGATCCTGTGCCCTGGTTTGGGATTGCAGGGTTTCAGCCTCTGCATTTGTCTTGAAGCCATTTATGATCTATCAAGGGGTTTTCTTGGCATTATTTGATCATAGGGGATTTGCCCTTACCTCCTCCTGAGGCTGAGAGAGTGTGACTTTCCCAAAGTCACCCAGTGCGTTTCATGGCCGGGCTGGAAATCGAACCCTGGTCTCTAGGGTCCTATACTAAAACCCATACCGCTACTATTCATGATTTAAAATCCCATGGTTTCAAACAGTTGTAAACACCTCCCCCATTCAATTAATATATATATATTTTAGAACGTTTTAATAAATTGTTTTAAAATTTTCAGTGGTTTAAACTGATTTTACTGCCTGCTGCCCAGAGATCTCAGGCGACAGAGTATGATGAAATCCTTAAATCAAATACTTAAAGGATTGCAAATTTTATTTTGACGATCCACCTATTTGGAGAGGAAGATTTTTTATTTAGGTTGCTTTGTCCTGAGATCTTGATGATCCTGAGATGTTGGTTGGGACAGAAATATTTTAATGAACAAATGGAGATATAGTGTGCTAGGACTTTGGACAGAAATCCGAAACCAGCTGCTTTGAAAACATAGAAGTTCAGGATGGGAATGTTGCATCTGGGCTTCCCTTCCAAATTAATCTGGACTTTCCTTCCAAACGGAGAAAGTTGGGGGGCAATATGGGGTTGTAGTAAATAAATAGTGAGATAATAGTCTAGATCTTCTTTTCGTCCGCTTGGGAGGCCTAGGAACTTGCGGCTTTGCAAACACAAAAGCCGGGGTTGCAACAGAAGCACCGAAAGGAATAAATAGTTAAATAGTTGTTCTAAGGGCTTTGCCTGTGAGGTCTAGAAACTTTATAAAACACGATAAGGCAAAATTATTTTTTAAAAAATAATAACTGGTGGATTCTGATATTATTTTCGACGGCACGGTTAGCATTTAATGGTGTCCCCCGCTTTCCAGGATTGCAAAACGCTTCCGCGTTCTCATCCGGAGAGAGGTGCGCCAGCTTCCTCTGCCCATTCTTCAAAAGGCCATAAAATACTCCTTGTCCGTTAATGGGAGCGTGAGTAAGCCACACACAAAAGGAGCCGGGAAAGGTAAGGCAATACCTCCCATTGAGGTGGCTTCCAGCAAAGGGATCGCCTTACCTGGGCCGGACGCCCGTCTCCCATTCTCTTCTTGCCATGAGAAGGAGACCCACCTTGCAAGGAAACGGATGCCCTGGTCCAGGGAGAGAAGGCATCAGAAGAGGCGTTCGGATCCTCTTCTGAGCCTAGAAGAGCAAAAATGGAGAAGAATAATAATGTAGAGTCATCAAATTTACTTACGGAGTGGCATAGAAATGTCCTTGCTATTGCTCGAGACCCCAAAGGCAATCCAGTCCAACCCCATAAGACCCAATCCAAGCCTTTGTATCCAGCCTCTCCTTGGAAACCTCCAAAGAAGGAGACTCCAACATACTCCAAGGCAGCAGCGTCTTCCGCTGTCGAAGAGCCCTCACTCTCAGGAAGTTCCTCCTAATGTTAAGATGGAATCTCTTTTCCTTTGGCTTGCATCTATTACTCTGGGTCCTGTTCTCTAGAGCAGCAGAAAACAAGCTTGCTCCCTCCTCAATGTGACATCCCTTCAAATACTTTAACAGGGCTATTATCATATCACCTCTTAACTTTCTCTTCTCCAGGCTAAACATCCCCAGCTCCCTAAGGTGTTCCTAATAGGGCTTTATGGTTTCCAGACCCTTCATCATTTTGGTCACCCTTCTTCGGACACATGGCTCCAGTTTCTCCACATCCTTTTTGAATTGTGGGGCCCAGAACTGGACACAGTATTATTCCAGGTGGGGCCTGACCAAAGCAGAAGAGAGGGACACTATGACTTCCCTTCATCTAGACGCTATACTTCTACTGATGCAGCCTAGAATTGCATTGGCCTTTTTAGCTGCCGTATCTATTGTCAACTTGTGTTCAGCTTGTTGTCCACTAGGTCCCTTTCACACACATAAGCCTCCTTAAGCCAGGCGTCTGCCATCCTATATCTCTGCATATCCATTTTTCTTTCTCCCTAAGTGCCGTACCTTACATTTCTCCGCGTTGAATTTCATTTTGTTAGCGTTGGCCCAGCTTTCTAGTCTATTCAGGTCATTTTGAATTCTGATCCTGTCCTCTGAAATCAAACAATCTCTGTTTATTTGTCTCTTAGGCATTACAACTATGAAATAACTTTGGACCCCCTAAAATAACCTAGCCCCTTTACGACAGAGTTTAGGAAACTGACTTTCTTGACCGTAAGACCCAGAATCCCCATTGGCCAGCATGGTTGCGGGGGATTCTGGGAGGCACAGTCCAAAAAAGCATCCAACTTTCCCAGACGTTGAAGCGATGCTAGAAAACTGTGCCGCCTGAATTCATTTCTTCTGCATCACTGTCCAAGGAAAGTTAAATCAATACCTTTTCTTAAATTAAAAACCCAACTCCTGTCCGGATGAAGTTTTTGTTATCCTTTCTGATCTAGAACCTTGCCGTCCCTTTTCTAGAATCATGCATTATATTATTATTATTATTATTATTATTGCCGTACGACTTCTTGGGCTCCATAAATGCCATTTTCTGGTATAAAAGACCTCAGCCCTTATCCAGAGGAATGATGATGCATTCCTTATTTTAAGCAAAAATGTTGGTTTCTTCCTGGAGGCAATGAAAGGGAAGGGAAAAGATTCCAGGAAATGGCCTTTAAATAATTCAGGTGAGACTCAGAGACTTGGGGCAATTATCCTGGGCCCAAGGTGTGTCCTGATTCAGGGGAAGGAAGGAGAGAATCAGATGGGATTACAAAGAAAGAAAGAAACCACCCTCTAAAAGGCCATAATTCACACCCTCAATTCAATGAGAGAAGCATGATTTGGTGGTGACTCAGTTGAGGAAGTGCCTGATTTTTGGCAAAATCAACCTGGGGTTACCTGAGCCAAACCAGGGCTGCATCCACATTGGAGAAATAACCCAGTTTGGCACCGCTTTAACTCTTTTCTGGCTCAAGGCTATGGAATTCTGGGAGTTGGGGTTTGTTGTGGGGTCCAGAGCGGAGCTCCGCTCCGCTCTGGACCCCACAACAAACCCCAACTCCCAGGATTCCATAGCCTTGAGCCAGGACAGTTAAAGCGGTGCCAAACCAAGTTATTTCTCCAATGTGGATGCGGCCCTGGTGTCATGGTTGGATGCTGGGAAACCAGGGTTTGCATCCCCGTCCGGAAACCCTCTAGGCGACCTTAGGCAAGTCACATTCTCTCAGCCTCAAAGCAAAGGTAAACCCCCGTCGGAGCAAATCTGGCCAAGGAAACCCCAGACTTAAGTGATGAAGACACACACTCTCTGCCCAGTAATGCAACAAGTGCGTTGTGGTCATTTCGGTTTGGCCAACAAAGGCATCACTGATGGATTTGGGTCAGGAATAAGTAACGCAAAGCACCAAGCGGGAAGAACAATGGGAGTTGGAGTCCCGTAATGTTAGGGATAGACTGCATAATTCCAGCAAACAGGCAGCTTTTGGGGATCCCTCTAACTGAGAAGTTAGCTTTCCCTTGGCAATTAAACAGACCTGTGCTTGATCAATGGAAATCTGCGTGAATTTATTTTTGGGTGGGAGCAGGTTTAATATTTCTAACCCTGTTTTATAGCTAAGCTGGGACTCAAACCCTGGTCTGCAGAGACATAGTCCAACACCAAAACCAATGTGCCAGGGTTCAAATCCCAACTCAAGAATTATCACACAACAGGAATTGGAAATATAATCCAATGGCAATCTGAACGCAATCATGGGGTTTTGCGTTATTGCGTGAAAGCCGATCACACCTATTTTTGGGCAATGGGAAGTCCTTCCGAACGCAATCGTAGGGGTTTCTATAATGTGAATTTCGGGCACTGGGAGGCAATTTCGGGTAGTTCCGAATGCAATGTGGCATCAATACGCAATCAAGTAAATTCGCTGAACGAGCCAATTTACTCAATTCCGAAATGGCCCCACTTTCATTTCCTTCGAAATGGAGATAAATTCTTCCCGTGTGATAACATCCTCAGCCACGGAAACCCATTGTGTGACCTTGGGTGAGCCACACTCTCTCAGCCTCAGACAAAGGCAACAGCTAACCCTGCAGACAGACTCCAGATTCTATATTTTTTTTTGGGGGGGGGCTGACTTTCAGACCGATTTTTCAGTTCCGCATCATCCAGCAATGAATCATCTGCAGAGCGCTTTCCCCATTTCACAACGGCCGGCAATGTTCCTTGCTGTACCCAGCAACAGCGTACTGGTTGTGTGCGTGCAACTGCCCCATAGATCCGGTTTATGGCCCTCCATAGCACCAGGTGGCCAAGGGTGGGTCCCTGTGAAGTTTATGAGGTTCGGCTTCTGTTTCTGCAAACACCTATCCCTTGGCAAACAAAGCCCATGGCATCCAGTAAGTGCCCAAGTGGACTAAGTGCCCCCTTGGTGTGTTGCCATTTTACGGTGCCCTATATGTGCATGGGCAAACAACTCATAAAGGTGTTTGCTTGTCTTACAAACGGTCACGAGGGAAGAAGCGAGGGACGCTGGCCCCAGGGGATTCTGGGAGGAAGCTTGGACCAAGCGAGACGATGACACAGAGATGGAAGAGGGTCAAGGGACCATCACGGAAGAAGGTCTCTCCATGAGGGCTTTGTATTCCCCCATCCATCAGCCCTGAATTGCCGGACAGAAGACCCAACAAACTATAGTTTGTCCCCGTCCCCCCATTTCTGATCTGTATCTCTTGTTAACAGAGTGGACAGCTGAGAAAACAAGCCAGAGATAAGCCACAGTTTGGGGTCGAGGCACCATGACGAGTCTTGGTTGCAAACCATGGCTTGCTAGCTAGCAAGCCGCAAACTATTACCAGATGCCTTGATTTTTTAATGCTGGTTAAACAAACTAGGTTTTGTAAACCAGGATAAAATCAGTTACCTGGCCATGAGGTGCTTGCAAATGTATGAGACGAAGCGAATGAGATTGGAAGAAGGCCCGTGAGTCCCGGAATAAGGAAATCCTTCGTACCAGCCCTAGGGATTAATATCGGCTGTTATTTGTTTCCTGGTCAAAAAAATGGTTTTCCTGACAGCTGGAAGAATAATAGCGTATTGGGAAGAATAACAGGTCAGCTATACTTTGGGGCCATGGTTTTCCTTGTATTCAAAAGTCCGGAAGAGTTTTTCTGCCCAGAGAAACATATGGCTTTTTGGTGCAAAATAGACATTTTTCTACACAGAAAATTTGCTTTCTACACATGAAACAGTGTTTGCTGTGTAAGAAATGTGCCCCCCCAATACATTCACAAAACCCTCCTATGTTTTTCTGCACCGGAAAAATCCTCTGGAATTCTTCAGGATGCTTTTGAATACAGGCAGAACACTATGGAAAAATATTTGTTTTCTCCCAGCCTTCACAGTGTGGAGAAATATACGGTTATTATTATATTATAGAAATATAGTACCGTTGCATGCAAGGATGCCATAATGGAGGATTGAAATCTGTAGTCTATACAGCAAAGGAAACCAGACCTGTTTTGCCAAATGCTGGTTCTGACCCATTACCAAAGACGCTGCAAATCATTTGCTCAGAAAGTGCTATCAAATTACCTTTTTGGACTACAACTCTTCAAATTTCCCAGCCAACATTTCCCACCGATCATAGAAAACTGGGAGAATTGTTTTGCACACACACACACACACACACACACACACATATATATATATATATATTGTGTGTATGTGTGTGTATAATTGAATGCAGATTTGCACTTTGAACTGAGTTTGCAGCAAGTCAAGTGAGTTGAGGACCAAAAGGGAAGGGAGGAGATGGAAGCCGGGACATTTTAAAAGAGGCTGAACAAGTGGGTTGGCAAAATTTTTAAAATCAGGGCTGTGGAAGGACAGGTGGAAAGTGCCAAAACTGTATCCAAAGCACTATATAACGATAAAGCTTCAACTCAACATTAAGGGGAATTTCCTCACTCATTGTTCATCTTCTTAGTCATGACCACTCCTTTCCGAAATGGATGACAACTGAAGCAATGGAGAGGAACATGGATCACTCGGCGCCTTTCGAGTGTGCAAAATATTTTACTATGTTTCTCGAAGGTGGGGCTGCCATCCATGAAAAATTCATATTGGTTTCGCAGATGCCGTCCTGCGAGCATTGCTCACCATCCAGGTGAAACTTACTTACTGTGAGCCATTTTTAATGTATCTCCCCCCCAACTTTGTACACTTAAGGCATTGATGATTTATTGCCTCTTGAGCCACTCACTGAAACCCTATGGATAAGAACACTTTACAAAAATCAGATAACTAAAAATCACTTTAAACACTTCAGCCTTTTCTATAGAAATAATTCTAGAACCTGAAAAAATGATTTAAAGAGCAGCAAGAGCCCATGATCAAAACAAGACCTCTTCTGATAATCTCAGATTTTGGAGAGGCTGATGATAAGGGAGGAAGTGGTCTTTCTGATATTCTGGGTTTAGGATGTTTAGTGTGGTTGTTGTTGTTGGCGTTGTGATGTCTTTCAAGTCAGCTCTGCCCATCCACTCCTATAATTTTTGAGGCAAGATTCCTTCAGAGGAGTTTGGCCACCATCACTTTCCTCTGAGGCTGAGAGAGTGCGACTTGGCCAAGTGGTTTTCCATGGCTGAGTGGCGATTCGAACCCTGGTCCTAGTCCGACATTTGAACCACAGCTCCACACTGTCTCTTAAAACAAAATGACATTATTTTAGGTCAACTCCTACTTAAGGGGACCCTCACAGAGGGATTTCATGGCCAGATTTCTGCAGTAGAAGTTGGTCACCATTGTCCTTCCTTTGAGGCTGAGAGAGTGTGACTTGCCCAGGGTTACCCAGTGGGTTTCCATGGCTGAACAGGATTTCGAACCCTGGCCTCCCAGAGTCCTAGCCCAACACTCAGACCAATTCTTGGGGGTGTTTTTGTGGGCAAGATTTCTTCCAGGGACATTTGCCATTGCCTTCTTCTGAAGCTGAGAGAAAAGTGTGACTTGCTCAAAGCCACTAAGTGGGTTTCCAGGACTGAGCAGGGATCTGAACCCAGCTCCCGCAAAGTCCTTCTCCTTCTGTGATTTTCACAAATGGATCGTTGTTGTGCCAAGTCTATAGGTGGAGACAAAGGCATCGGAGTCATGCATCCGACCATAAATTCTGGCACACTCCAAATTACGCACCATCAGCTGTAGAAAAGTCTCATTTCTAACACACCCATCTCAGCGTCTCCTTTGGGTGAAAGAGACTGTCAAGAACACACACCTAGACTTCCTTATTCTTTCCAGCTTATATACTTATTACGGCTGACAGGTTTATTTCTGAACCCTCCCTTGACTGACCCATCCTGTGCCCACCAAAAATGCACAGAGCCAGGCGTGGTTGCGATGCCACCTTGCAGAGGAAATCTGGGCACACGCTTTGGAAACGGCTCGGATCTTAACTCTCAGAGTCAACCTTGTAGTTTGCGCAGTGGTCCCTCCCCATTCGCTGGGGTTAGGAGGTGAAGGACCCCCAAGAATGTGGGGAAAACCACACCAATAAACACAACCAATGGGTCCTAGATCCGGATGGAAACCTCCCTGGAAGAAGCCAAGATGACCAAACTGAAGCTGTCGGACTTCGGACACATCATGAGACGGAAGGACTCCTTGGAAAAGACAATAATGCTGGGAAAGGTGGAGGGAAGGAGGAAGAGAGGAAGGCCATATACAAGATGGATGGACTTTATGAAGGAGGCCACTATGGGTTTTAAGGGGTTGCAGCGGAGGACTTGGGGCTCGGAGATGTCTCATCCATAGAGTCGCCATGAGTCGAGATCAACTCAAAAGCAGTTAACAACAGCAAATGTATTTTTGCCACCCCTCACTGCGCCTCCAAAATAGTTTCTGTGGTGGCTGCTGTGTTTGTGTTGTGTGATGGCAGAGAGCAAAGTGGAGACCGTTTTAGAAACAAGGAGGAAAGCTCAGCCTGACCTCTCTCCCAGACATCTGCTAACAGGCTGAATTATTTCAAGGATAGTTGACAACATCCCAAGGAAAAAATGTTTTCCTCCAGAAATGCCTGGCTTTATGTCCCTCCGCTTGAATGCCTTTCCCCATTTTCCCAAACCCTATCCTGCCGCAAATCAGAGATGCCTCTGAATGCCCTGCGCAAAGCTTGGCAAAGTTACTTTTTATACATAATAATAATTTGCAAAGTTCTTTCAGCCCATTTTGGACACAACTTGCCATGCCAGCTAAGCATTTTCTTCTTCTTCTTCTGGGAGTTGTAGTCCAAGGACCTCATCAGATGTCGGAAATTGGAAGTATAATCCAATGGCAATCCGAACGCAATCATGGGGTTTCAAGTTATTGCAAATTAAAGTATCTCACACAATTTCGGGCAAAATGGAAGTCATTCCGAATGCAATCATGGGTTTTATGTTATTGCATATTAAAGCATCTCATGCAATTTTGGGCAATGGGGATTATTTTCGGGTAATGGCAAGTCATTCTGAATGCATTCCGAACGCAATAGGAATTCATGTGAATTTGAATTGGCTCCATTCACAATAAAGAGAAATTCCTCCCATCTGATAAGGTCCCAAAAAAGAGCAACTTTGCTAAACTCTTGCTGGGGTCCAGATCCACACTAACAAACAGTGGCCTAACTCTTGTTGCTAGTTCCATTTAGAGTAGACTCATCAAATCAATAGGATTTACTTGTTGTTGTTTGCCTTCAAGTCATTTCTAATTCATGGTGACCCTATCATGGGCTTTTCTTGGCAAGATATGTTCAGATGGAGTTTGCCATTGCCATCCTTTGAGGCTGAGAAAGTGTGACTTGGCCAAGGTCACTTCATGGATTTCCATGGCTGAGTGAGGATTCGAACCCTGGCCTCCAAAAATCATTGTCCAACGCTCAACCCACTACACCATGCTGGCTCTAAAAGTACGATTTACTATCGATTCTTAATTCAGCAAGAGAATCTGGATTGTACAAGTGGCCCAAAACGCCACAATCAAAAGTGGAAAGTGGGTTCTGTGTGCGAATGTGAGAGGAAACCCAGATGTGCTCCAGAGAAATGTGGTTTCCTCCCGTCTTCCAGGGAACTACCCAGTTCCTCCAAAACTTAGCCAGAGTTCCTCAGTTTGAAGCCCCTGCGGTGAAAGACACACTTCTCTGAAATTTAGAACAGATTTTTCAATTCACCTGGAACAGCATTTTGAGTTAAAATAACCTCAGGATGCATCCACACTGCAGAATTAACACAGTTTGAGATTTCTTTAACTGCCAGGGCTGAATGCTATGGAATTTGCAATTTTGCAAGATCTTTCACCTTCTTTGTCGGAGGGCTCTGGTGCCCCAGCAAATGACAAACCCCAAGATTACACAGCACGAAGCCATGACAGCTAAAGAGGTCTCGAACTGGATTAACTCTGCTGTGTAGATTCCTCGGTCTCAGTATTCGACTGTGGCTGACACAGGAAACCTGAGAAAACCTCTGTTTCTCTCTTAGGGCTATGATTTAAAGCGAATCGCTGATCAGAGTATAGGAACGCCGTTCCCCAGATCAAGCGGGAATGACAGTCGTGTCAAAAAGGAGACAAATTCATAGAATAATGCGAAGCCCAAAGTGATTTAAATGCAAGTGAGAACGGCTCCTTAAACAGACAAAATGTCACACTCATGGTGACGTTGGATGCACACAACCATGCAACGGGGCCCTCATTTTGCATCTGGAGACGTTGCATATCTGGGTACGTTGTGCATTTGCACCGTTGTGCGACGGCCATCCTGCCATGACTCCGATGGCTTAGCTCCCCTCCCGAGAACACAAGTGTTGCGTGATGTTGCAATTCAACTCTAAGTCAGTTTAGGGTGACGCAGCTTCCGCACAGGATGCCACGATTGCCATCTTTTGCATTTCGTACTCGATAATTTATCTGATGAAGCTGAGCATCAGGGGCTTTTGAGCTCAAAGACAAGGGAGCCATTCTCTGCCCAGCGCAAAGCCAGCTTGTGAAATCTATGGCCACAACTTGTGGGAAATGCCACTGGCTGCAAAGGGGAACCCGATGAATGCACCGACTGTTCCCAGCTAATGCAACGAAACTGTAGAAAGGAACATCAGGACAGTGGCTGGACAATGATAAGCATTTATCTAATAGACGGATGCTCTCAGAACAGTTACTTTTTTGGACCACAGCTTCACAATCTGGCTGGGGGAAATTGATCTGAGAGTTGTTGCTGTGTGCCTTCAAGTTGTTTCCAACTTATGGTGACCCTAAGGCAGACCTATCGTGGGGTTTTCGTGGCAAGATTTGTTCAGAGGTTTGCAATTGCCACCCTCTGAGGCTGAGAGAGTGTGACTTGCCCAAGGTCACCCGGCGTGTTTACATTAATCAAATCCTGGTTTCCAGAGTTGAAATCCAGCACTCAAACCACTACCCCATGCTGGCCCCTAAAACTTTCCTCAAAAGTAACTTTTCCAAGTTTCACTTTGTGCTAGATAGATGTAGTAGTAGGTGGTAGTTTCTGAGAGTTGTAACTCAACAAAGTAACTTCTCCAAGCACTGGGCAAAGTAAACCCCTTCAGATACTGTCAGATTGCAATACACATAATCCCTCACTACTGACTATCCTGGCTAGGGCTGCTGGGAGTTGCAATCCAAAGACATTTAGAGGGTTGGAAGCTGCCCATGGCTAATTCAGGTACACTGTTCCTGGACAGAGAGGCTCCGTTTAGCCATCGCAACAAAGAACCCACCATCCTCTGAAGCCACCGGTGCTAGCCGTGCAGATCTCCTTTCTGTCTTTTAAACAAATCCAGTTTAAAAAATACCTTGCTTTTTAAAAATAGCAGCTTGTTGGCCATCTGCTTACTTTTGCTGGGTTCTGGGTCGTGCGGAGGAAGCGTTGGAACATTTCAGTGTTTCTAAATCTGATCTTGCAACCACTTTGTCTGTCAGTCCGCCAGATGCTCCACCACCACCATAGGCAGGAGGAAGAAGCGAAACCTTCGCAGCAAAAGGCCACAACAACCTCATGCGGCTGGGAAAATGGAAGAAACCCCAAATGAGGAATCTGCAATCCCTTTCTCAACCACTTTTAAAATGTCCTGGCTTCTCTTTCCTCCTCCCAATTTCCTCCTTTAGCCTCAGTTTCCTCCAGCTGCTGCAAATTATTGAGTTCAAAATGCAAAAGTCCTTGGTCTCCTTTAAGCAATGGGGAATGGAGAGGATGGGGCCAAATCTTGCCTTTTCCCAGTAGATCAAGCAAAAGCAAACCGATGCAGCTTCTCCTAGCTTGTATGTACTTCACACCTGCACCTTTGACTTTTGTGGGTTCGATTATTTGTGGTTTTTATTAATATGTCCTCTCTATCCTCCAGCACAACTCTGCCAGAGGTTGGCCATAGAGTTGTGCTGAAGGACCTAAAGTGATCAACATCTGGTGGATGTAGACCACAGAGTTGCACCTGGATTTTCCCACATTCACGGGGGGTCCTTTGCCCCTAATCCCAGAGAATGTGGAGGTACTGCTGGACTTCATTCATAACTTTTTGCCAACTTGACCACACTCTGGTTTTGTTGCTTGGCCAGATGTGTCCCATGTTTCACCTGCGAAAAGGTGGAAGAAGGTTGAAAGCAGGTATCCAGGATTTCAGAGAAGTGCATTTTCCATCCAGCCCCGGATCTGCAAGGAATCAAAATTTGGAAGCTTTGGCACGCAAAGACGGATTCTGCCACTGAAGTAAACCTCATCGATGTAAACTGAGAAGCTGGCAATGATTCTGGGAAAGGCTGGCTTTTGCAGCTCTCAACAGGAAGGAACGGCATTTCCCTGTTGGATTTGCATCGGGGCTTTTTAGCCTGCCTTTCCTGGATCAGGCTGTTCTTAACCGTTAATGGCCGAGAAAGCTTTATTATGGCCTTTGCCAAACACACAATAAAGACACGGAGATGCCAGGTCTAGGAAAGATGTTGCACTTCTGGGCCTCGGTTGCGAATGGTGCAAACCTCTCTCGGGGATGCACGTCTTCCGGGCCACGGCGGTAATGAAAATGCAAACAAAATGTTAGCAAGGTTGTGCGGGTTATGTATACACTACAGCATTTTTAAAATTTGTGTTTGTTCCTAAACAGAGGCTTTGTGTAGGGTTGCTGGGTCGGGACTCTCCCTGGCCCTGAGATTTCCGGGTCAAAACCTGAGATCATTCTAGACACTATACTTCTATTGATGAATCACATTGGCCTTTTTAGCTGCTGCATCACACTGTTGACTCAGGTTCAACTTGTGGTCTGCTAGGAGTCCTAGATCCCTTTCCCATCTACTGTTGTCAAGCCAGGTATCCCCCATCCTGTATCTATAAATTTCATTTTTTAAAAAGTGTACCCCTCTTTTTTCTTTTACCCCCTTTTTTCTCTCCTGTCTTCTTTCCTTTTCTTTGAGCGGAGTGTGGCGTGTCCCCTGTTATTGGGAAAGTGACTTCATCCTAGGCTTTATTTAACCCAGGCTTTCAAGAGAGGTCCTAAACCTGATCCCAAACATGTTCAGCACCATAGACAGAAACCCCAAACCTGGCCTGGATTCGTTGCTCCACTGACATGGAAGCCGCCAGCCACCGCTGTCTACTTTTAAGAACCCAATCTTTCTCATGTTTCATGGAAGGTGGCACATGGTTTCTAGTACACTTTTGGCACACTCCAACTTTATTGGAGTTGCATTTGCACATGTTTGGTCGCTAAAGCATCATCTGGCATCTCCCTGGCTTTACTCTTTCACAGATTGAATCCAGTAACATTAAAAAAAAATCCCACCAAATGGTGATACCAGTGATATTGAAAGCTCCACTGGCTTCTTCTTCATCAGGCAAAGTGTTAAAAACCATACAGGAGAGAAAAAGAGAAGATGCTAGTCCTAGGCCTGCATTTTGCTGTTTTTATTCTCAGTTCAGGTGGTTTGGAGGGGTATTTCTAACAGGCTGGCACCTCTTCTGGTCATTTGGCTACTAAGGAGTTTATCAAACGGGAGGAATTTCTCTTTATTTTGAATGGAGCCAATTCAAATTCACGTGAATTTGCTAGTCTAGTGAATTTACGTGAATTCCAATTGTATTCGGAATGCGATCAGAATGACTTCCCATTACCCAAAAATGAGCCCCCATTGCCCGAAATTGTGTGAGATGCTTTAATACACAATAACATGAAACCCCATGATTGCGTTCGGATTGCCATTAGATTATACTTCCAATTTCCAATGTCTGATAAACTCCTAAGAGAGTCTCAAAGTCCCGGAAATTTAACATCGATTGGCAACACAAAAAAATACTCCCTTTGCAATTATCCAGTATGTCTCCATCCTTTATGAGGATGAGGCAGATTGAGGACACTGCATTTCTCAAAAAAGCCTCCATGTTTTTGCATCAGGAAAACTTTAGGTGGTGTTGAGGTAAAACAATGCAGTCCCAGTTTTCAGAAAACAAACCAACAAACAAACGTTTTGCCTTTGTTCAGAAGCATGATTTTGAACTGCGGGTGAAGCAAATGTGAACAATTATGTTTGCCTGGTGTCTTTTGCACCCCAAGGAACAACCCAGCAGAGGACAAAACGGATCCAGCGAGGAGCATGGAGCACATGGGAACCCTGAGTTGTGCATGCCATGCGGTGCATCATGTCCCCAATGCCTCCGTTTTCAGCCTGGAAAGTTGTCCCAGGGAAGTGTTTACACTGTAAACGGTGGCTGAAGTTAAACTGGTTTAATCTTCACCACCGGTCTTGCTTTATGTGTTGCAAGGGAGAAACAGGACCTGCTTTTACGCCTTTATGATGAGCCCAAAAATTCAGAAATTCAACAGATAAATCGAATCCCTTCCCTGCAGCATCTCGGTTTCGAAGACACACGCGTGGCAAGTTCAGCAGTGGAGAAAGCAACCTTACGACGCACAACAATCCATAGCAAAGAAAAGGGCAAAGGGATTTATTGGTTGGGGTAAAAGGCAATGTTGTGTAGCGGTCGGAGTGTGGATCTAGGGCTCCAGGATTTGTTGTTGCGTGCTTTTGAGTCATTTCTGACCCACGACAACCCTATCATGGAGTTTTCTTGGGAAGAGTTGTTCAGAGGAGGTTTGCCAATTTCATAATCTGAGGCTGAGAGAGTGTGACTTCCCCAAGGTCAGTGAGTTTTCATGGCCAAATGGGGAATCAAACCCTGGTCTCCAGAGGCCTTGAGGATACCAGGGTTCAAATCCTTGCTCAGCCATGGAAACCCACTTGGTTAACTTTGGCAAGTCACACTCTCTCGGTCTCAGAGGAAGGCAATGGCATACTTTAATTGAACATATATGTGTGTATATATATATATATATATATATATGAAACAGTGTGGCATACTGGTTTGAGTATGCGACAAGACCGGGGTTTGAATCTCCACTCAGCCACAGAGACCCACTGGGAGCCCTTGGGCAAGTCACACTCTCTCAGCCTCAGAAGAAGCCAATGGAGACCCCTCTCTGGATAAACCCTGCCAAGAAAACTATGAGAGAGGGTCACTGTAAGTCAAGTCAACTTGACAGCACAGAACCAGATCTTTATGCTTTTGGGGTGCCAATGCTCCACCAAAATGAGGTGCGTAGCCACATAAATGAGAGTTTCCCCCTCCTTTTCTCCAGGTCTAGGAGAAAAACCCTGGCAGGCAGGTAGTCATCTGACAGATGGAGCCTTGGCTGGCATACAGCTGTCACAACAGGAAGAGTTGTCTTGTGACTTTCTGTTTGCTTGGCAAAGGCAAAAAAACAACATGCAAACCCACCCCAGAATGCAAATCCAGTCCAACAAGCGCAGGAGGCCAGCAAAAGGACCTGCAGAAACAAGTTCACTTGGCAACCTCGGCTGAGGAATTCAGACAGCTGGACGGAAGGCATGCCATCCGTCCATCGCTTCGGAGAAATGTTCTAGAACTTGTAAGAAACCTTCCAAGGGATGTTCTAGAACCTTGCAAGAAACATTACGAGAAATGTTCTGGATCTTGCTAGAAACCTTCCTAGAAGTGTTCTAGACCCTGCAAAAAACCTTACTAGGGATGTTCTAGAGCTTGCACGAGAGCCAGCGTGGGTAGTGGTTTGAACACTTGAGTAGGACTTTGGGAGATTGGGGTTGAAGTCCTCGCTCTACCATGGAAACTAACTGGGTGACTTGGGCGAGTCACACTCTCTCAGCCTCAGAGGGAGGCCATGGTGGCAAACCCCCCTCGGAACAAACCTTGCCAAGAAAACTTTGTGATAGTTTCATCTTTAGGAAAAGGACCGACGTCTGGCCACTTTGTGTGTGTGTAGGTCCCAAAACCCAGCCAGAGTCTTCTTGTATGTTTCCGGCTCCTCTTCTTCTGCAACTTTAATGCACACACACACACAAAAGCCTTTTAGATCCTTAATTTATTTCATTTTTTTTATTAAAAACAAAACTGATTTAATACATATAATCAACAAAGATACAGGCCCGTTCCCCCCCTGCACAATCATCATCATCATCACAGCATTCGATCCCAGTTCCCGTCCTTTGCTCTGCCCCCCGAAAACCATCCTTGTCCAGCAAGACTCAAGACAGGGGAGACCGGCCTTCCTTGCAAGGGGGTCCCTGAGAGCAGACAGTGTGACCACGTGGGTCTCCAAGCCGGGCAGATGAGGACGGACGGGTTCATTTTGGGTGCCCAGGCTGCGAGCGCCAGCCTCCTTCCAAACAGTGCCCCATTGTCCACAAAGTTTTGCGTGAATAACATGCCACGCCCGGCCGCTTGCAAGGCTCCGAGAGTACAAGATGCTACCATGCCCCAAAGGGCACGCTGGCTCTCGGCCAAAGATGGGAAAGATGGGCACTATGGGGAGGAAAAGACCCCAAGCAGACCCTCCCCACCTCTCCAGACACCTTGCTATATCTATCGCAGATCTCGCATGCTTTGGATTCAAGGGTTCAGACTAATGTCGACAGCGTTTTCAGCAAGTCTGGTGCAAGGCCTTTTCTGGTTTTCTAAGGCAAAACTAGAAGAACCACACAGTGGCCACCACCCTCTGCTCCCCTCCCTCGGCCTCTCTCCACACTTCGTTGCATTGAACAAAACAACCTTCATCACAATGGACAAAACAACTAGACGGAAAAGTGCGTTCCTTGCAGCGAGGGAGAACCCTGCACTCCCACGCATGCCTTGAGTCCTTCCCTGCAACTAATTCATTTTAATCTCTCCTCTTCCAGTCTTTCCCAAAAGGCTCCAGGCGGTATATCCGCCTCCCTCGGCAGCCTCACAACAACCCTGCGGAGGAGAAGGGAGAGGCCAGCTCAAGAGAGGACAGCTTGCCCTGAGCCTTGCTTTGTGAGCATCATGGCTGGGCATCCAAATTAGGGCCCTTTGCACCCGAACCCAGTGCTCCGTCCACTAGCAGGACCCATGACATGCCTCCCCATTCCTGGAGTTCGTGAAAAACCCTATACCCACAGCGCTCCAACCAACCATCTTCTTCTTTTTAGGGTGTATCCGCACTGCAGAATTAAAGCAGTTTGGCCCCACTTTAACTGCTATGACTCTCTCCTACAGAGAGGTGTTCAGCCTGGTCTGTCAGAGTGCTTCGGTGCCTCGCCAGACTCTAAATCCCAGGATACTTTGAGTCATGGCACTTAAAGTGGGGTCAAACTGTTTTAATTCTGCAGTGTTGCCTTTGACCAGTGGCTTTCCATCTTTGGTCTTGAAGAGGTTTTGGCTTTCTGTTCACAGAGTCCCTATCAGCCAAGCTGACTAGGGCTCCTGGGAGCCGAAGTCCAAAATACCTGGACAACGAAAGGTTGAGAGCTCGCCTTCTTTAGATGCAGGAGACACCTCTGAGCTGGAAAAAACCTGAGAATGTGCATTGGTTTAATGCCGTTGCACACATGCCATCTTCTCCTGCCATGCCCTTGCTGTGGGTAACCTCGCCAATGTAACCAATTTGTCTGGCTCCGCTTTTGTTGCAGGGCACCTTGTTGCTTTCGAAACACTGAACTTGGGGCTGGGTTAATCTGGAGGAAATTGGGAATTCTGGCCTCACCTGACGAGAGGAAAATAAAAACATGAGAGCGACCCTTTGGTCACTGCACATCCCAGGCTGCACGCACACGCAAACACCCCTGAGTGGTTCAAGCCCACATGTTGACACATGGGAAGATTTCAAATACACATTTGCACAAAAAAAGAAACAGAGAGGAAAAAAGTTAGCAGGGCAAAAGAGGTCACCTTGGGAGGACTTCAGATTTCTTGACATAAATAAATAAATGTGCTCAGAAACTCCTATATTGGAAGGTGATGGTGGTCTGTTTCTGGGCACTTTCTTGGAAGTCACCCTTGGAGACCGAAGTCCTTCTCCTCTCCACTGCTGTTTGTAGGGTCAGCAAAAAACACAGCAGCCATACCAATCCCAAGGGACAAGTCCAAGAGAAGAGGAGGTTTGGCACAGCCAGGTCATGCAACCAAAGTGGCAACATGGGGAAGCAATGAGACCAAAGGTCAATTCCTGCAGGAAGGAAGGAAGGAAACCTAGATTGCTGCCAGCTTTCTCCCTTGCCCAGTTCTTTCCTGGCGCCTGTGGGCACAAACAGCAGGCCTGCCCTTTAACTGCTAGGTTCCACTGCCAATCCTTTTCTTGCACCAGGAGGCTGGGCACGGAGGAGAGATCCTTTTTCCTAGCTTCGAGGGGACTGGAGGAAACTCACTGCAGGAGGAAGCATCCCCCTCGCCCTGCTTTGTCCTTCCTCTTCGGCACAGCGGTTTGCTTGTGTGCGTGTGTGGACGTGTGTCTTTGTTTGGGTGTGTTTTTCCTTTCCCCCCTTGCGTGCCCTCTGACACACAGATTCACGGTGAGGAAAGACAGAGGTGGGTCACTGTAGAAAGGCAAGGTGCTAAGAGAGCCCAGAGAAGGATTATTTTTAAAAAAGCCACCAACCCAGATCCCTGATCATTTCTTCTTGATTTCGGAGTATATTATATTGCTGTCCAAAGGTTGGCCGGCCCCAGGGGCAGGTTGGGGAGGACTGTTTGCATTGAAGGCTAGTGTTGAATACTGTATGTCCTCTTCACCCTGGAAAAAAAGGAGGAGACAGAAGGGTCATTGGAAGAAAAAGGCAGCCGGAGCCATGTGGGGTGCCACCATTTCTCCGCTCTCTTTTTCAAAGCAGCAGGTTCACCGCTGTGTAAGCCTCAGATCATCCCCTTGTGCAAATAATAATTTTTAAAAAGCATGCAAAACAATGTCCAAATTTCCAAAACAACAATAATAACCCCCCCCCTGCAAAAAAGCATGCAAAACAACAATTCTGTGAGCATCTCTCATCAATGAGGTCTGAGGTCTTGGGGTGACCTGCAACCATTGGCTCACTGACTTATACATTTGATAAAAAACATTTTATTTACGGTGACTGTACTTCAATGACTTTCAGTCTTATTAGGGGTCTCATTCCACACTCTGCTGGGTCCTCAAAATTTCTAGATTAAAGGCCCAGGAATAAAGATTTGTTCCCCCAATCTCTACTGCCCTATTTATCTTTTTTTTGGAAATAATATTAACATTATTGTACTTTGCTTACCAATGAAATAAATCTCACAGTGCAAGCAAAACATTGGTGCAGCGATTGTATTGTAGCCCTCTTTGGACTTTCTGTTTGTTTGCACACCTGAAATGTCTCTTTCTTGCATTATTATTGTAAACTCCTGTGCTTACTGTATTCTTTATGGGTTTTTACTTTTAAAGCTGCATTTGTGGAAGGGAGAGAAAAAGCGCTCAGGCTCAAGGGAAAATAAAGAGAGGTATCTCTTAGCAACCTTGGAAGTCTCTGCGGAAATCAGTTTGAGAGATGCAGCTGATATTCCCTCTGGATTGGTAACAAATGAGAGCTTCCCTTCAAATCTATGCTAGGAGTATGGAAAAAATGCTCCTTGTAACGTGACGGCCAACGGATGACCAACTTACCCAACTTACCCCAGAGATCCAAAGCTGTCCCCCAACCAGTGCCAGTCTGGGGCTATACTGGACTCACCTCACTGGGATTAGAACCCAGGACACTTGGGACATTATAATCCAGGGACTCTGAGTGACTTTGTGCATTTGTGGAAGAAACACACTGTACAATGGTTCCTTCCAGTGGGAAGGTTCATAATAACCCCAAAAACCCTCCTCCCTCTTAACAGTTTTTTGTGTGTGACTGTCCATAAGATGGAAAAACTACGGCTAAAGCATCAAATGACCCAGCAGGATTAGAAACTGGAAGGTGTTATCTGGTTCCTTAACCTCCACACCAAAACCCATGGAAGGAAACAGGGTGATTTCGGGATAAAAGCATCATCTGGAAAGACTTCATGCCCAAACAGCAGATGAATCTATGGCGGTGGTGCCCAAGCTTTGGTTCTCCAAGTGCACAACTGCAGTGCTATGATTCCACTTTAACCGCCGTGTCTCCATCCTATGGAATCCTGGGATTATTTGTAGTTTGGTGAGGCTCTGCAGCAGTGGTTCCCAAACTTTGGGCCTCCAGGTGTTTTGGACTTCTGCTCCCAGAATTCCTGACGGGGGCTTTTGGAAATGGAAGTCCAAAACACCTGAAGGACCAGAGATTGGAAACCACTGCCCTACAGTTCTCTGACTGAGAAATCTGAAATGTCCCTCCCCAAAATGCAAATCCCAGGACTCCACAGGACATTGCCATGGCTGTTAAAGTGGAATCATAGTGCTATAACTGGATTGTGCAGAAGGGCTCCACCTGTTTTTGAATTTCATCTGCCAGAAGGACCACCAGCCAGCTTGGCCAACAGTCAGGGATTTTGCTTGAGCTGAAGACCAAAATATCCGGAGGACAAAATGCTGAGCTGTAGCAACCAGAGTGATGCTTTCCAAGGCAATTGCTGTTAAAAGAGACAAATACAGCAATTGTATACACACACATATGCATATATGCATATATCCGCACACACACACAGAGGCATATGTATATATACACACACATGCATATATGCATACATGCATGCATTATACATATTTAGACTGCAACAGGGCTCTACTTCCTTCTCAGGAGTGGACATACCCTCCTAAAGTCCACAAGGCTACCATATTCTCAAACATTTTCAACCACCTTCTCATTTTTATCTAGACTTTCCCACCTCCAAAAAGGGAAGTGTTCTCTGGGTTCTTTTTGGGGGGAGAAGGGGTGCACAGGCATTGAAAAGCATGCTGGCTTCCTCCCTAACAAGCTCCAAATGGCCAAGAGCACAACTCTTTTGCAAGGACATGGCAACACTGAATGCACCGTTGCAGAGATGAGAACACAACTTCTGAGTCCAAAACTTGAAAAGTTTTCATAAAAGTTCCATCCTTACCGTTCTGGGCTTGGTGTCAGTAGCGCCCTGGTCTGAAATGACAGAGACAGGACAGAGAGAGAGAATCAGGGGATGGGAACGTTCAACAAGCAGAACCCGCACCCGAGCCCAACCGAGCCAAGCGGGAGCCGCCTCTGAGGAAGACCCTGGGACTCCCCACCGCTCCCGGGTCCAAGGGGGACGGATGCCCATTGGGTTTGCGGAAGCAGGCGGTGTGAGCGGCACAAGCGGGATTAGTGAAGCCAGTGCAGGGCAAAGGAAATCTGCCAGGAGTCTCCCCTGGGCACCTGGGTTCTCCAGATCCCTTTAAGCATTGCATAGAGAACAATTGCAACAAAGAGACCCAGAACATAAAGCCATCTTCCTTGATGCAACTCTTAAAGACCCAGGAAACCTCTTGGCGTTTGGGATCTAGGTTGGAGTAAACGTGGGAACGGTCCACCAGTTTGGCAACTGGGCTGGAAAACATGGGGGAGGGAATTAAACCTCTTCTTTTTCATGTCCAGCTGTTTCCCCACTTCTCCCCACTCCATCTCCCTTCACCCACCGGCTTTTCCCTTTCCTACCTGCGTTGGGTACCCAGTGCTCCAAGTGTGGGTTGCAGCGAGAGAGGGGCCGGCAACTGGCTTCCACCCTCCAGCTTGCAATTCTCCAGCTTCATACCCAAGTTCAGGGATGATGGAGGGATGATGGAGGAAGCAGGCACAGAGCTAGCACAGGACTGGCATTGCCCAAAAGTGACCCATTTCTCCAACCCTACCATCACCCCCAAAGCAAACCCTTTGTGTGAATTCCACCATCAGGAGGTTCTAGAGCTGCTGCGGCAGAATCCCAGAAGCTGACCCATGCAGGCTTTTGCAAAAACGACAGAGGAGGGAGACAAAACCAGCACTTGGCAGGAATAGTACCGTCCTTCCCATGTTCCCTCCCAGCAATGGAGAGACCTTGGCAGCAGCAATGGGGCTAGGGAAGAAGAGGCCCTGAACCAGGCTCTTGGAAGTTGAAAATGGACAAGAGGTCAAGTCCTCCCTTTGCTTGCACTTTTCCTTCCATCAGCTTCCCATCACGTATCTGGGTTGGGGATGCAAAATGCCCCAATCCTATGGGTTAGTCCTGGCAAGAGCAGACCCACTGAATCGATGGCGCTGGCAGAAGTGTTGACTCGCAGTGCAACCACTGAACCAATGGGTACGCTTGAGTAAGGAAACCAAACCAAAAGGAAAGACAAGTGGAAATAGCCGAGTTCCTTTGGCTCGCAAATGCATGGGAAAACTAACTTCTTTGCAGCTGCAGCACAGGGGATTTCAAAGCTTAGAAAAGTTACTTCCATTGGTGGCCATGGAGCATAGTACAATAACATCTCAAATCCACAAAGCAGTGATACCTTTATCGGACCCAGTGAAATGTCCAAAACGCATGTTGCAAACTTCCCAAGCTCCACTGGCTTCTTCATCAGGCAAAAGTGTTAAAAAGGTATTTCTCCAGTCTGATTTTTAACACCTTGGCCCGATGAAGAAGCCAGCGTAACTTCAAAAGCTTGCGACATTTTTATTTTGTACATGTTGGTCGGCTTCATAAAGGCATCACTGTTTTGTGGATTCTTGGATGTTACTGTACTTCTCCACATTCCTTTGGTACGAAAGTGCCTTACTTTTCTGCAGCTGCAACAAGGGAATTTCAAAACTTGGAAAGGTTACTTCCATTGGATAACAACGCCCATGTTCCTTTGGCACGTAAGTGCACAGGAAACACCACCTAATGTCTCTGCAGCTTCACCAAAGTGGAAGGCTTGGAAAAAGTTACTCTTGTTGGGCTACACTTCCCAGAATAGCTGCTGGTGGTGGTAGTGGTGGTGTTGCATCTGGGCGTTATGGTCCAACAAAAGTAATTTTTGCAAACTCAGAGTGACTTATGGGACAGCTTAGTGATGGTGGTAGTAGTAACAGTGACAGCAGCATAGAGCACATGGCATGCATGAAGGCTGAGCCCGGCCCGGCCCATTGGGCTGGTACTCACTTTGGCCGGGCGCCGAGGATATGTTTCCATTGGATGTGTGCCGCTCCGTTCTCCTAGGTAAACAGCAGACACTGGGTGATCCCAAAGACAAGAGGGGTTTCCCCCCACAACCGAGCCAGTTTGTTATCCCTGTGCTATCCACAAAACCATTTGCAAGAACGTGTCTCTTGTCCCTCTTCATTGCCCCCGATTAAAAAAAGCCCCAGCCAACCTGCACCATCCTTACCCTGCTGGGATAATTTCATCTGCAGATGGGATGCACCTGCTTTTCTGCCCCTGGGGATGCATGGGATGCTTTTAATTATTCTTAAAATTATTTTTAGAATTGTACAGGTTTAGTCTCCCTTATTATCTGAAATGCTTGGGCCCAGAAGCATTTCAAATTTGGGAGTTTTTTGGCTTTTGGAATATTTCCATGAGACATCTTGGAGATGGGATTGAAACCTGAAGTTCATTTCTGCTTCATATTGTACACATCGCCTGATGGGAATTTTGTACACAATATTTTAAATAATTTTGTGCATGGAACAAAGTCTATGTACAATGATCCGCCAGAAAGCAATGTTGTTACTATCTTAGTCACCCCCCCCCCCCCCGCAAATGTAGACAATTTTGGATTTTGGAATTCTAGGTAAGGGAGGCTCCACCTGGCAGTTAAAGGGGTGTCAATCTGGATTAATTCTGCAGTGCAGATGCAGCCCTAGTTTCCTGGGGAAACATCCAAGTTCCCTGAAACTCTAGCTAAGATTTTACATCAAAGCATGCAGAATTAATTCTCCATGCATCCAGCGCTGGACTTCTCCTCCCGCCAGCAATGGTCAAACATGGCTTTAGTATTTATTATATTAACAAGGGGTGGACCCAACTGACCTTCCACATTTTGCAGCCCTGTTTGGGCATCAAAAGTTGGAACTGGTTCAGAGTCAGGTGTGGGAATGGGCACTAGGTTTGGCGGAGATGCTGATGTCTGTATCAGCAGTCATGGTAAAGACTGCTTGGATTTTCCAACTGTTTTATTTTCCAATGGCTGGCAAAGGTTAGGATGCCCTGGAGAAAGCATTGTTTCAATGCATTGTTTGCAAAAGGTTGTGGGAGAGGGGGAAAAAAAGCATCCTCCTTTCTTTCATTTTGGAACTTGTTGTCTCCATCCTAACTCGATTCTCCCTTGCCATATATGTATCTGAAATTAAAGATTTATAAAAAGTGGAAATCCAAAGCCAACGTTAAGTCCCAATATCATTGCCTCAACATCCTGAGCCTTGGATAGCTAGGTTACAAAAAGAAAGAAAAAAAAGAGAGAATTTAATTTGTTGCAACATCTCCCCTTCGAAGCAGAAGTCGGTAAGGCGAGGCTGTTGGACTGCAGCTGCCATCATCCTCCGTCAGTGTAATGGAAAGCAAGGAGTTCTGGGAGCTGGTGCCCAACAGTGTCCGGACCCTTTGACCGAATCAAAGCATCTCAAGGGAAGCAGAAGTTTCTTTTATTCCTTCTGACCTTAGTTTACCTTTTGAGCGCTGGTGTGGGAGAGAGGCATAAGATGTCAGGATTCGTGCTCAGGGCTTCCAAGTCCCCTGTGGGGCAGGACTCTTCGCAAGGGTGGAAAGAGCCAGGAAAGAAAACCCCCCACCAGTGAAGCAGCCTCAAACCCCAAGGTGCCCAAAGAGAACCCAACCATACACCAGGTAGCCAGACAGCAAGAAGGTCTCGGAGAAGCTGGGGGCGGTCTGGGCAAAAGGGGGTGCCAACGGGGAGACCGGAAGCGGGGGGACTTACCCCAAAGACGTCTTGGTGCACAAGTAATACACCAGGCCGGCAACGAGGATGACTGCGGCCAGGCAGCCGATGACGATCCCTGCAATGGCTCCGGGAGAGAGGCCCGGATCGTGGCAGCCACCGGGACATGCTTCTGGAAACGGGGAAAGAGAAGGGAAGGGGTGAATTTTGGAAAGCATGCGGGCCCCAGTTTTCGTTGCCCGTTTCATCATGTGAACATAGGACCAGTCTTCAGAGAAGCTCTCCTCGTTCGTAAAAGCAATCCGATTGTTCCTTCTCAGAAAAAAAAAGCATGGCTCTGGAATGACAAAAGTTGTGGGTGCAGCCTAAATTTCTCCTCAAATCTCTCTCTTTCCACTACTGATAGGTGGGCTCAAGGGAATTTTAGGATGCGTCCACAACTTTGTCATTATAGCCTCCCCCCCAGTGCCACTTTTCCTGCCACGGTTGCAGCCCGTGCAGCTTGTAGTGTGGGGAGGGATGTGGATTTATAGTTTGAGAGGGACATGGAGCTCCAGAATGCAACCATGATGGTTAAAGTGGGATCAAATGGCTATAATAGCATTGTCTGGATAACCCCTGTGTCTCACCGGATAATATTGCTGGGGAGTAGATTGCTCTCTGGTGCTACAGCAGATTGTATAGTAGACTGGATACTCCTTAACATACTGATCACTTGGCTTTCATGTTATCTTTATAAGATCAGAACTGTTGCATTGCCGGTCTCACCAAGAGCATCAATGCACTGCCAGAAACCTTGAACCATACTGCAGCTCTTTCTCATGCAAATGTTTCTCAGGTTTCCAGAGGGGAATCCTCAGGTGCAAGGTAAAATCTGCACCATGGGAAGGGGAGATGCAGGAGAGCAAATCCCACACTGGAAAGGAAATGTGAGATGGGGGCCTTCCATCTTGCCCACAGAGAGGCTGTGTGGGGTTGTGGTTCGAATGTTGGGTACTGGAAACTCTCTAGGTGACCTTGGGCAAGTCACTTTCTCTCAGCCTCAGAGGAAGGTAATGGCAAACCTTCTCTGAAGAAATCCTGCCAAGAAAGCCCCATGATCGGTTCACCTGAGGGTCACCATATAAGTCAGCAATGACTCGAAGGCACACAACAAAAGCAACCACATCGGCCACAAAGAGCGGATTCCATTTCTGGTGTTTTTGCAATAAGGGAGTTCTGGATTAAGAAATGCCTTCGGGTGTGGGAGAGGCAGCGTGAAACAACAATGATTACAAGCTTGCCAATCTGCAACCCGGATAGTCCACTCGTACCTTTCAAAAACCTGCATTTCCACAGCAGCGTGGACACACTTTTTGCAGACCCAGGCTTGCTTTTGCTCTCTTAATACCATACTAAAAGTTCCCTGCATTCAGTAGGTAAGACTGAAGAGGAACCATACGCTCGAGTCCATGCTCTGGAGATGCCCAAGGGTAAACCGAGGAACAGTGTGTGCGGAGACGCCATAAGCAGCCTCTGTGACATTTTATTTGTTTGAAATCCTTGACCTTCCACTTTACCGCACCAAGAAGTTCGGAAAGCTTACAGAATGATCTCAAAATAAATGGAAAAAAGTAGCAGGGGATGAAATGTTCCATGGGGCCCATATAGAAGTGAGTCAGGAATTGTGTGGCCTGAGATCTGTATGGGATCGAGGGCAGGGCGAGGGAGGCCCTATTGTGGGCATGTGATGATTTCAGTTCACAAAGCCTTTTGTTACTCTGTGAATCCCATTTTGTGTGCCACACGGCAACCAGGACCTTTGCTTAAGGCACACAGTTGCAGAACGGCAGTTTCAATTCCAGTGCTGCGTTGGAAGAAACAAGACGCTCTTCATATACAGAGGAACAATGCTACGATGGGTGACCGTTTACAGAGATATATTGTGCAAAGAATATTTAGCATAAATATTTATAGACTAGGTCTGTTTCCTTAGATGCATCTGAAGAAGTAGGCCAAGTCTACTAAAATCTATGTTGCAGCTTCTTTCGTAAAGGTAGCCTCAAAGACTTAAACTACACGATCCCTTTGCATCCTGATACTGCAGACTAACACAGCTAAGGAGTTTATCACACTGGGATATTAGCGCTACAGTCCAGCAATATCCCATGAATATCGTGCAAGAATGTGACGTTTTTCACACAATGTCGTCATTATTGCACTATTATCCTGTGAATTAAGTGGCAAAATCGCACCGCTTTTTATTTTTGTGATTTTCCGCTTTATTCATGGGATAATTGCGGAATAATGATAGCATCGTGTGATGTCATGGGAACAGCATTGCATTATTGCGTGATATTTATGGAATATTGGTGGGAACATAGTGCTAATATCCCGTTTCTTTTTCCAGTGTGATAAACTCCTTGGTCTCTGAATTCTACAGATACACATGCATACACATACCAGTATATACATACATACGCAAACACATACTTCAGTACTGTTGACTCACAGCCATACAAACAAGACCACATCACCTCCAAGTCTTTCAAATATAAAATAATATAAGGGTGCAGCCAGCCCCCAGTATCCATGGATTCTGCATCCACAGTAGTAGTAGTAGTAGTAGTAATAATAATAATAATAATAATATATTCAATGTCATCTTTATAAAGTAGGATTGCAGGTCTCAGTGAGAGCATGAACGCAGTGCCAAAAACCTTTAACTGGACTGCAGCTATTATTATTATTATTATTATTATTATTATTATTATTTATACAGCGCTGTACGTACAATCAATTTAAACAGATAAAATTAAATCCGGCCTATGGTTTACATTCTACGAAAATAATTAAACGTAATACATATTAACACATCTTAACGTTCTGACAATAAAATAGAGCAGACAACAAAAATTAACGTTTCCCAGGTTTCCAGAGGAGACTTCTCTCAGGTGCAAAAAGCAAAAACCTTGCTTTTGCCATTTTTTAAAAAAATAAAAGTAAAAAGATATCTTCTTACTATGCCATTGGATTTAATGGGGACTTGAATATCCACAGATTTTGGTATCCATGGGGTGTGTGTGTGTGTGTGTCCTGGAACGAAACTCCAGCAGAGAGCAAGGGCCCACCTTATAAAATAAAAAGCGTGTCCAACCTAAAACCAGGCAGCAGTTACAAGTTTGGTTTCTTTTTTCAAAAAAGGGTTATGACTCTGATTATGCCTTATCCTGTGTTGTCACATTGTCTTTTATGACACCATAAACTGCCCGGAGTGGCCCTTTCATCCCAAAGGGTAGGACATAAATGTTAATGTAAGCAAATAAATGCACAGGAACACAACCACTGCCTTCCGTCAAAGGGTAACTCTTAAGTAAGACAACAGGTTGGATCTGGTTACGCGCGCTACGTCATGGTAAAGGCCATGGCAAACCTCCTCTGAGCAAACCTTGCCAAAAAAAACCCATGATAGGTTCGCCTTAGGGTCACCATAAGCTGGAAATGAGTTGAAGACACGCAACA
Source organism: Urosaurus nigricauda (assembly GCA_034509955.1). Lineage (NCBI taxonomy): Eukaryota > Metazoa > Chordata > Lepidosauria > Squamata > Phrynosomatidae > Urosaurus > Urosaurus nigricauda. The sequence continues at coordinate 33,230,720 of JAOEGL010000007.1, read as the reverse complement.
ACAACAACAACAACAAGAACAACAACACGTCATTTGCCCTTATGTCCTGCTGAATTCTGAACATAATCCCTGCCTCCAGGCATCAAAAACGGGGCTACCTGTTTGCATGGCCAATTCTAAGATGGCCTCTCAAACATGGGACGGGTTGCAGACGGTCCTGGACACTCACCGCTTGTCACTTTCACAATGACAGAAGCCGCGGCAGTGTGGTTGGTTCTGTTGTTGTGAGCCTGGCAGGTGTAATTCCCTCCATCATCCCAGGTCAGCGAACCAACACGGAAGATCTCCTCCATCACTTTCATATCACTATTATTGAAAAACCACCGAAACTGCGCCGCTGGGTTGGAGTCCGCCGAGCACAGCAGAACCAACTGGGTTCCCAGTGCCACAGAGATGTTTCCTGACTGGTTGATCTTAAGATTATCTGGCCCATCTAGAAAGGAAAGGAAGGAGAATGAGGGCACGGCGATGGAAACGGAAAAGGGGTGCTTCACCCTCAATGCCTGGCTCCCGCACATTGGTTCCTTGGAATCAGGAGCAAAGCTTCTTCGGGGATGTATGCCTCCAAGGTGCATTCAACATTGCAGCCCATATGAGAACTCAGAACTGTTGGTAAAAGGAATGCACCCTGTGCTGCTTCTGTACTGTGGAAATAAAGCAATTTGACATTCCTTTCACTGCCCAGGCTCAATGCTACAGAATGCTGTGATTTGTAGTTTTGAGTGACCTTGGGCAAGTCACACTCTCTCAGCCTCTGGGGAAGGCAGTGGCAACCTGCCTCTGAGCAAACCTTGCTAAAAGCACCCCGTCACCGTAAGTCAGAAATGACTTGAAGGCATACAGCACACGCGAGATATTTCGCCTTCTCTATCAGAGAGCTCTGGTGCCACAACAGGCCATAAATCCCAGGATTCCACAGCATTCAGCCACGGCAGTTAAAAGTGTTGCCAAGCTGCGTTATTTCTGTGGTGCAGGTGCAGCCCTGGAGCATCTGTGGGATGCTTTCTCCTCATTTCTGAGCTGAGAAGTTACCTTCACGCATCATGGCATGAAAGCAATGGGGAAATGCGATGAAGGGATGGAGATGGGGAAGGACTTGCAGACCCCAGGAAGGTCTGGGCACCATAGGCCTCTCCTTTTGGAAATGGGAGCTAACTCCCATGACTCACAAACCCCCCAAAAGCAAAGGCAAACCCAAACTGGGGTGGAGCTACTCACATGCCATAGTTATGACACTGGGGTCGCTTCTTTCCTTGCTGATTGCATTAGCGGCCTCACACGAGTAGTTCCCATCATCCGCTTTGGTGAAGTTAGTTACGGTAAGGTTTCTGTTATTCCCTGAAGGCACTGCGTTAGTAGCTTGGAGAGGGATCCCATCCTTGAACCAGGAGACATTAACGGAAGGGCTGCTGGAGGTGTGGCACTCCAAGAGGACATCCTCTTTCGCAAGGGGCATGTATGATGGAGGCGACAGGGTGGGTTTGGAGAGCTTTTCTGCACACAAAATAGAAAGAGAGTCATCCATTCTGTGTCCATGTGGGCCTTGAGTCCAGACGGGGTCCCATCCAGGTTGGCCATCAAGAAAGACCACCTTTGGGTCGCTCTTCAGGAGTAGAAGGGAGGCCTTCTACTTGCTGGACTATCCCCATTCCAAATCAACATCCAGCTATTGTAGAAGTATATCCGTATCTACACCTATCTATCTCTATATTGAAGCATTCAAAGAATCTGAACATCAACAAGGTCAAGGGTGTTTCTGAGCCATGCCCTTCTCTGTTTGAAGCAGCACACACAAACAGAGGAAACATTTGTGCATGCATCTTGTGTGTTGGGACACAGTTTGGTGCCGTTTCTTCTTGGCCAGGGCAAAGAGAAAGGAATTCAAGAAGAAGTATTAAAAAGAACCCACCCCCTAAAAATGTGTTATTTCTCACTTCGGGGTTTTGTTGACACAAATGCAAGAAAGCAGGGAGGAAGGGGGCAGAACTAGTGAGAGCTGTGGACGTTGTAAAAGGACCAGTGATGGACATCTTTGCAAGGAATCCAACGGCACCCGTAGGATCTCATCCACAACGGACTGGACATTGGAGATGGTGGGTGAAGCCCTGGTGAAAGGACGCAGCAGAAAGCAAGACAAGCACAGAAGTGATTTGCAGATTCCAGGAAGAGAAAGGACAGAGCAAACAGACAGGGGAGAACCAAGCTGCTTTTGCTTTTAAAATAAAATAAATCTTTTTGTTGGCACCTCCCTTTCAATCTAGCCGTACAATTAGATTCTCCTGCCAGGAAGCAACTTGACAATGGTACAAAGTCCTGGACTCCATCCCGTAAATATCATTAACGGAAACTTACAACAGCAATTCGGGTGGAAACCACCCAGTGACTTTGAAACAGAAACGAAGCTGGGATTGACTTAGAAACAGAGAAACAAAGCTGGGATTTGGATTTTTCTTTGAATGGAAAGGCCCCCAAACCCCACTGACCAAGGGGCCAGCCACAAGAGCCATTTTGTGGGATCCGTTCACATACACTAGCAATGCCACCATAGCCTGAGATCTGTGGAAGGCATGCTTTAGGGCAGTCTAGTTTTATGGCTGAGGCTCAGATTATCTGAAAGACCACGGCCAGCATCTTGAGTCCCAGTTTTGGGGAAAAGGTTTATTTAAAACGATTGATTGATTGATTGGTAATAATATGCATTTATGTGTGGTCTCTTTTTTGGATGGGGTGCAGGTAGTTCCCTTATATACTTGAGTATTAGTCGACCTCATGTGTAAATCAAGGGCAGATTTTGTGGCCAAAATTATGGATTTGGATATGACCCGTGGATAAGTTGAGAGTAAGACTTAGGGTCATGTAACAAAGGATCTTAAGGATGAAGCAAAGGAAGACAATGCCAAAGAATTAACAAAATTGCAAGTGGCCTAACTGTGTTCACACCGAAGGACGGATGGATGAAATAGTAGAGGGAGGTCAGTGCTTCCAGGAGAGATTCCACTCTTGCGTTTCACCAGGAGATGGTTCCTATTTCTATGAGAGTTAAGGTACAGTTTTTATGAGAGTACTTGCACTGACCCATGGATAAATCAACTCAGATTTTTGGGGGTCAATTTTTGGGATTAAAATTTCTAGACGTACACATGAGTATATACAGTAGTCCCTATTCTTTTGCATTTCATCCAAAAGCTCCTGTTTCCAGGTAAGACCAGGGAAGGAATTCAGTTGATAAAGATGTGGCTGGTCTGGGCTGCAAGGGGAAGGTAAAAGAGGTGCCTTTTTCATGGCCTGAATAGCATATCCCCTTCTTCTTGGAAAGCATCAGTGGCCTCTCCTGGAGGCTGACAGATGGTGGACATGGATGTGCATGGAAGGGAGCATTTATTTTTCATTTGCCTGATGTCTCACCTCTTGGCCTTTTTCTCCCTATATGACTCTGCCCAAGGTTTGAAATCCTTGGAGAAAGGATTTCTCTTGGTCCAAACACTATCACAGGCATTTTTAATGATGACAGAGACCTTCTCAGTGGCTGCTTTTGGATGTGGAATTGGTGTGCCCTTCTCTGTTCTCCTTTTGCCAGCAGGCAAATTCATACAACATCATTTTAACATATAAGCAGGTTGTACTTTTATTTGTATTGTGAAGTTTCAAAAACGTGGCTGTCAACAAGGCATCTTGTTTTAAGGTGGGATACAAAGGAATTCCAAAGAAAAGGTGCGTTCCATCAACCATCGATTGTTTTACAGAGGGGCGGGTAAGAAATAAACATCATTATTATTATTATAACCAGATGTACCCAGATGGACAGCTCTTGGTGCTACTGATGAAATAAAAATAAAGAAACCCGCTGCGCATCGAGTCCATCAGTAAGAGATTTAAGGACGGTGGGGAAACTATGGGGCAGTTACAAAAAGGAGGGGTTGCAACCTACACCTTTCACAACGTTTTGTGTTTGAGATGGGATGGTTTCACAGCAAGACCTTTTGTATGTGGAAACTCTATACCGTTATGCAAACTTGCCTGCTGTATTTCATTTGCATAACTTATCCTGCCATTTGTGGTTTGCATAAATTATTCTGGGTTTCCTGCTCATGAAAGGCGGAAAGGCAACCCCCATAAAGCCATTGGAAACCCCATTCATTTTGGCTTCTGAGATCTCAGCAGCTGTTTCCCTGCACACCTGAAAACATATATATCTTTGCAGCTGTTTGGATTAGAAACTTCCCCTCTTTATACTGAAAGCTGGTTGATGTTGGGTGAACTATATATCTCTTGGTAACAGGGGCAATGGTGGCTTTGTAGTTTAGTCAAGAGTTAAACCCACAATTACGCTAGTTGAAAAGGGCAATGCTACAGTTGCAGGGAATCTCATGTTGGCAAACAAAGGATTAAGCTGGGATCTAAATCTTTAGTTGTTGAGCCGGTTTCCTACATGTTTTGGATGTCTTTCAAACCTCTGTTTCCTGCTACTATCCTGATCCTCTCTATCTGTATCATCATCATCATCATCATCATCATCATCATGATGTCATTTTTCTCTTTCCCTCTCCCCATTATTTCTTTTTGGGGGGCAAAATTTGCAAAAAAAAAAAAAAAAAAAAAAAAAAAAACCCAACCCTAATGAAGCTCTTATTCTATGCAAAATTCACAAGTCATTTTTATTTTTTACACAAAAAATTTGCATTTCTTCTGCGCAGGAAACAGCATTTTTGCTGCAGGAAATAATATTGCTATGCAGAATTTTGGGCAGAGTAAATATTCTTTTTTGCACAGATTAAGGATGGAGCAAGCTTTGAGCCCCGATCTCTCCATGTCAATGTCTCCTGAGAAGGACCACTTTCGTCTAAGAGGTGGCCCTCCGTCTTTTTACCTATGGACTTCCTCGGGGCCATAAGCTACTTTACATATTAGACATTCTTGGGCAGCTACAATACTGGCACTGGGATCTTGAATCCTTTATTCTTTAATTTTTGTATCTCCAGAGCATCTGGGGCTGGGCTCTAGCTGCCATTTTAATTTCCTAATGGGGCAAAATGGGGAGTTTAAAATAGTGTCCAGACCCTGCTGTCTAATGGAAGGGTCTTCCGCATGGCTAGGGAAGCCCACCAGTGACCACTGGAAAAAAGGGCAGACATATATTAGACAGTATTTGGCAATCAGTTCTTCCCAACTGAATTCATCCCCAAGGCTATGCCAATACTACAAGCCCTTTTGCTTATACTACTTCAGCTAACAATCCTACTAGCTTGGTTAGCATGCTGAGAATTATCTGTTTAAGAACTGCAACTCTCTTGACTAAGGCTCTTGGGACAGAAAGGATATTGGTGTGTCCTGCACTGCAGGGGTGTTGGATTAGATGGACCTTGTGGTCCCTTCCAGCCTATGGGTCTGAGTCCGAGGTGCAGATGTGAGCTTGAATATCTGGGTTTTCCAGGGACTGAATTTGGGAAGCAGCTATGGAAACGAACCAGGTTCAGAAAGGAAACTGGCCTAAATGCAAACCAGGAGTTCTCTCCCTGATCAATGGCATTAGCTTGACTTTCCTTCCTTCCTTCCATCAGTCTAGTACACAGTATAGTCCACAATCTCTTCTGCCCAACCAATATTTCTTGTTATTTAGACACTGTTTTATATGGCTGGGAAAGTATTATGGGACTTTTGTTGTATTTTCATCCTTTTTGTAACCTCCCAGCGTGGGAGAAAGGCACACTATAAATACAGTGATTGATGGATGGATGGATGCCAAGGGAGGAGTCATGGGGCAACCGAGGAGTTTACACTGGCAAAAGATCCCACGGAGATATAAACATGTTAATAAAAAAATATTAAACCATTGCTATGAATGTTCTGATTATCCATCTTGATTGCCATATTTTAATTTGGCACTTTTAAGCATGGACCGGTCACTCAAAGGGGCAAAATGAATAGTGCTGTACATCAAGGAATGTCCTGTAACCCAAATGTAATCAAGAGTATTACTCATATTTACTTTAATCATTCCAGCCCTTAAACAACAAAGAGAGAAAGAGAGAGAGAGAAGAAAACCAGGTTATTGTCTCTTAACTGCCCTTAATATATCCTTTTTATCCTCAGCAGCAATTTCACAGTGAGTCTCACCAACGAAACATCATACAATGCATTACCTCTTTCGAACGTCATCTTACCTGTCATCAGGTAAGTCATCAGTTCCTCCCACTGTTTCCTAAAACACTTATACTGAAAACTGACCCTCCTGACTGACGTTTGATCAGACTCGCAATTTGGTCTTCAAGAAGACGTGAACAAAACTCCGTCCGTGGACCACTTTTCCACTAATTATGGATGGAGTATTAAAATTATTAAGCAATCCAAGAAAAAATTACAAGCAAGCACCAAGGTTGGGGTGTTGGTGCTACTATTACTACCCTCATAGAGTTTGTTCAGAATATGTTTATTATGGCATTAAAAAGGCCATGGGACGTTCCAGCAAGGCCATCTCGCAAGGACCATTGAAAGTAACACCAACCGTGTTTTCCCTGCTGAGAAAGAAGAACGGAGAGGCATATCATAGGAATCACAGAGGGATGAGCCAAAAGAGGGAGAAAGCATCACTTATGCGTAAGTCTACACAACACAGCACAACTTTCCACAAATTTCTTGCAAAGGAGGACAGGCAACGAGTTTCACAAAAACCACGCCACTGCACACACGGACAGATGAGAAAGGAACTCATGCAAAAGAGAAGAAACTTTGAGCGATAACGTATAATCAAGGCCCTGATTTGGAAGAGATGGACCATGATCCCTGGAAAAGAAAGAACCGGGACAGAGTGAATCTTGCACAGATCTCACACTTATTGCAATATAGCAACAGTGAGTGACCAGGATTTGGAGATGTAAAGAACATTCACAAGTTTTATTTTCAGTTCTAGTAAAAAAGAAATGAAAAAAAGTTGTCTGAACACCTTGATTCTGGATCCACAAATCCAACAATCTACGGCTTGAAAATCCCAAAAGCAAAGCCTGATTTTGTTATTTTATATAAGGGATGACATTTTACTAAACCATTGTATTCAATGGGACTTGAGCATCATGGGTTTTGACATCCACGAAGGATCCTGGAGACAAACCTCAGTGGATACTAAGACCCCACTGTACTTTTTGCAACAATCAACATAATTTGTGTGTGTGTGTGTGTGGGGAGATCCGAAGGTATTTTGTGCTTAAAAACCCACTGCAAATTTTTTAGAAGGTAAGTCTCCAAAGATCATCTGCCCCTACAAAATGCACATGATCTCTTGCAATCTTGACCTAGAATCACATAATCTTAATGGTGGAAGGAGCCCCAAAGGGCCACTTAGTCCAACCCTCTGCTGTGCAGGAATACAAAACTAAAGAGCTCCTCAAAAATGTCTACCTAACCTCTACTTAAAGACCTCCAGAGATAGTAATTGTCCTGAAGGTTAAAAACAATATTTTATTTCTTACTGCAGACAGAAAGAAAGCAAATATTTACATCACTACTGTGCAAAGAAGGTGTACAGAAATGTGAGGTTGTGAGCACCAAACTTTTGACGGGAAGCAATAGACAGCAGTCTCAAGACTCAGATCCAAGAGATGCCTTGAGAATAAACTTAAGAGAAACCATGCAAAGAGGTTGCCAAGGAAGTGGATTATCAGACAGAGATCTGATTATCTTGACTTGTAGACTTCACCGAAGGACGGATGCTCTGAAATTGATGTGAGATTGGAACTCATGCAGAATCTCAAGAAATCGGATTCCCTGCAAAAATCGACAGTCAGGAAGTAGGAGATGTTGGAATATCAGATGCAAGGTAGACAGAAAGTAGGGGAACACACAAAGGCACACTGCAGAATGGAGGACCCCAAAAAAGTCAGCCCAATTTAGAAAAAGGTCCTACGAAGACAGAAATAGGGAAAGCTATAAACCACTAGGATGTGGAAAGAAAAAAAAATCACCAGATCTCACTCGCAAAGCCCATGAATGCATGCAACTAATTTTTGGAGTCTACGGATGCATGCAATCCTGAAGATACTCACCCATAACCCATATCTCTAGGGCTTGAGAGCTATTCGAGCCAGTCTCTGCATTAGTAGCCACACAGGTGTATTTCCCGGTATTATTAGAAGTCAGATTGGAGAGCTGCAAGTTCTTCGCGTCATAACTTTGGTTGTTAAAAAGCCAAGTATAGTTTGCAGGCGGGTTGGAGACAGCATTGCAGAAGAGACTGAGATCGGAGCCCGTTGCATAATATGAGACATTGGGGCTGATCACGGCTTCATCAGGCCCATCTGGAGCAGATACAGGAGAGGCAATCGATTTTGGAGGGAATTAGATACCAAAGTAGGCAAAATGCATTAACAGGATGGACTTGGGCATGCCAGGATGGTTGGCCACCAAAATGCACTTTTTGCCCTCTTTATGTTCCAAGGAAACTGACTTGATGGTGGATGTGTCCCTTCAGAGAGCACAGAACAGCCCTTTTGGAAGACTATCACCTCCTCTGCGAGCAGTTTTGCTTAAAAATTGCAATTTAAAGTAGTTTTAAATATATTTAATGCCCGGGCACGCTGCTTGCTCTGCGAAGGAGACAAGGGAGGTTGCAATAGAGAACTCAGAGGCTCTTCCAAAACTAAAAATCTTTGATGAAAGCCAGGAAAGGTTTCGATATTTTTAGTTTCATACCCATTGCCTTTAATTTAGGAGTCATCATGATGGGATCTTTCCCCCACAAACTCTACAACAGCTGACCAAAAATGGGAAGGTAAACAAACTAGCCAGGGCTGTGTGGCAATCTACTCATTCATATTTTAAGCTATTTTGGGCAGACTCTTGTTACTTGCTTTTGAGTCATTTGTGGGAAAGGGTGATGCATAATGCTCAGACAATTGGGAAAATATTAGGGTCAGCTGAGAGTGGGGACTGAAGAAAATACCTTTTTTTTAAAGGGCATATCAGATATCTTAAATTTGGAGGATCAACTCCAAATTCAAAGTCATAGCCATATTAGTCTGGGGTACCAGCTTGCAAAAGTGAAACTAACTGTGCTAAAGCTCTTGTAGCAGAAGCTTTCATAGACTTGGGCAGCCTGAAGGTGCCTCCAGCTGCATTGGATCGGGGCTGTGGCAATCACATGCCACAGCTCCAATCTGGCTTTTCCAGGGCGCAATAGACACGGCATTGCGGCTTTAAGGCACTCCTTTGGAGCTGTGTCATGTGTGCCATGATGCCACATGCCATGTGAAATGGAACGTGGCATCACACTACCATGGGGGCCGAGTCGGGGCTTATGCCACGCCCCGACTCTGCCCCCAGGCTGGTGCATGGAGTGACTAAGGTCCAAAACACACTGCAGAAATAATCCACTTTGATATCGCTTTATCTGCCCTAGCCCAGTGCTAGAGAAGCCTGGGAACTGTACTTTTGTGAGACATTTAGCCTTCTCTCTCAGAGAACTCTGGTGCCACAATAAACTGCAACTCCCAGGATTCCCTAGCACTGAGCCAGGACAGTTAAAAGTGGTCTCAAACTAGATTATTTCTGCAGTGTGTTTCGGACCCTGGTCTATTGAAGCTTATGTCACAGAATCCATCTGTGGATTCTGGGCTGCAGCAAGACCTGAGCAGGTTTATGGCTGGGACCAGTTTGGAAGGGGGTCTGGAGGTCTCCCCATTCCCAGGAGAGCCCCAAGTCAAAGCTGGCCTGGCATAGCACTTAACATCAAAGCCCAAGTTCCTAGAAGGCACAAGGTTTTTGGGGTTGGGATGTGATGCAAAAAAGGAGGAAGAAGGGACATATTTCTATGCTAGGAATGTGTATGTGCCTCCAAGTTGCTGACTCCATGAATTTCAGAGGGTTTTCTCTAGATACGAAAACCTCGGTGTTGCTTTTGCCAGTTCCTTCCTCCGAAATCCATCCCATAGCCCCTGGTTCTTGTTAGTGGTCTCCCATCCAAGTACTAACCAGGCCTGATCCTGCTAAGCTTCCAAGAAAAGATGGGATCTGGTGCCTTAGGGTATGTGTCTTACAAAACACTCCTCCACTTGGAATCAAATATATAATAGTCAGATTAAAATCATGGGGCCTACATTAATCTATTTGTCCCAGGGGCATCAACAGGGGTGTGCAGGGATAGGTGACACTATCGCTGGGTGGTGATTTGGCAGCGATTTCTTTGTGCTTCCAAAATTCGGGGTGAATTCGGGAAAGATCAGCCATGCAATAGGGTTGTGTGTGTGTGTGTGTATGGTGTTGAATATACTACTGTAGGTATGCCACTGATTTGTCCTAAAAATTTAGATTACACTTGCAGCTTTTGGATTATTACAGCTGCAGGAACTAAAACCAAAAATTTGGGCACTCTAGATTCAAAACAAAGTAGCCTGGACATGAAATTTATCATTTTAAGAAGGCATGCCAACCATACACCTCAGGTGAATGCCCACAAAAATTTGGGCCTTCCCACTTTTGTCTGCCTCAGGGTTACCGCTCTTGTGAAAATACAACCCTAAATCCTTCCCCTTTCCAAAGGTACAATCTGACCCTCTCCAGTCCCCAAATCAATCTTCCATTCCCACTTTTATTATGCCAAACTTCCCTCATGGGTAAAGCCAGACTTACACAAGATATTAAGCGTGTAGTTGGCCATGCTATGAGAGATGCTGTTATTGGCATAGCAGGTGTAGACGTCCGAGTCGCTCCGGAGGGTTTTGCTGAATGTCACAACCTGGTTATTTTCGCTCAAAGAGATGCGCTCCCCAACCTCCAAGCTCTGGTTCCCTTTCAGCCAAAAGTAGGAGACATCGGTGCCGGCTGAGTTGCACGTCAGAGTTGTGAAGATGTTCTCCAAGACCTTACTGGGAGCACTGGTAATGACAACGTTAGAGACTGGTTCTGTGGAGAAAGCAAAGGGGGAAGTTGGGAGAGGTTTGGGTGGATTCGAGGTGCAACTGGCCAAGTTGCCTCTTGAGCTGTAGCCAAGTTGCACATAGTTTCAGCCTTTCGCAGCCATTTTGGCAGTTCCTTTGCTGAACGATCCATTTGTCACTGAAAGGTGAAACAGTTTGCGGACTGCAACCGACCAAAACGTCTCGGAACATGTCCATGAGTAATTAAAGTACATGAAAGTGCACACCAAAAATGTGGAGATATAGTTTATCACCACTGTTGGGCTATTGATGTTTGGCACTGTAGGACAATATGTAGGGGAGGACGAATGGTAAAATGGAAGCCAGTTTAAAAAGGAGGGGGTGGTAGGCCAGATTAATTGGAGGATTTGGCCACAGAGGGAGAGGAACCAGGGTTTGCTCCTTCTTGGTGAATTCTGTGCAAGACAAAAGGGGAATGTCTGACCAAGCTTGGAATAGGGATTGTCATTCAAGGAGATTCAAGACGGTGGAAGTCAAGCTGCAAGAAAGGCTAAGAAGAAGTTCGCATGGAGGAGTATATTGGATTATGATACCATGCGAATGTCAGTTGATGGCCTTCTGGCATCTTAGTCAGATGGTGGCCAACTTGAACATCTGCCTCTAAATTGCGTGAAGACAGGACACACAAGAGGAGAAAAATGCCAAGAACTTGTGTACAAGTTGTGTTGCTAGTCCAAGTTGTGACAGTGAGAAGGGAAAAAATACAATTGGAGCTCCTCATCCACAGATTTTTTTTCTAAAATCCATGGATTCAAGCATCCATGGTTGGAAATACTTTCTAAAAATTCCCAAAAGCAAATCTCGATTTTACCATCTTATTTATAAGGGACACCATTTTACTCGGCCATTGTATTTAATGGGACTTGAGCATCCATGGATTTTGGTTTCCACAGACAGTCCTGGAAACAAACACCAGCAGATAGCAAAAGCCACTGGAATACACTATAACATTGGAAACCAGGCAGTGTGGGAAGCAATCTAGAGAATCCAACACAAAGTTTCAGACAACATCTCTGCAAAACTGTTCTTAATGTGATTAGTTCTTTCCTCTGCCTACATAAGCATTGATCACATATACAGCTCTATCTTCAAAAATATACCCAAAAGACCACTTCCAATTTTCTAGTTACGTGTACACCATCCATATACTGAACAATTAAAATATATATAAGAAATTGTCATGCTCCTTGGGAACTATTTTTACTGTTACAGCATTTGTTTGAGGTGCATGTATTTGGCATTCAAAAACTGTTGAAAGATCCAGCATTAAAAGCACCAAAAGACCACTGAAGGTATCACCAAAAACACCCCTTTATGGGGACGAAGAATGGAGAAGCAGAAAGCCATGAACAATTAGTCAAAAGATGGAGAAACCACCACCTGCTTAAGCCTACAAAACTCAAATTCCCTTTATAATTTCCAAGGAGAATAATTTCAAGAAATCATGCCATTGAATTCACAAACAGAAGAGCAAGAAGGCACCCAAAATTTACTGAAGATGCCCCAAATGAGAGAAGACAGGCGAGGACCTGATTTGGGATAGATGGACCATGCTTCATGGACAAAAAAGTTTTGTAATGCTTTGCCAACTATGAATAGATTTCACAGTGATCACAAAAAGGCACCAATGACCCGACGGAGACAGGAAAACAGAAGCAAGAGGTTGTCAGCAACAAACCTTTGAAGGGAACCAAGAAACAGCGGAGCCAAAAACTGGACCTGAGGCATAAGAATAAACCCAGAGAGCACAGAGTTTGAAGAATAACATGCACAAAAACTGTACAAGGAGGCTACCAAAGGAATTACAATACTGGCAAAGGAAGGTTCATTGAATCATTATCTTGATTTGAAGACTCCACAAAGAAGTGGATGCTTAGCATTTGATGCAATAGTAGTAGACTTAGAGCATTCCAGGGAAAACAAAGGCCAAGAAGCAAAGAGTCCTGGATATAGGATTGTCACTTGCTGGATGCATAAAAACTGAGATAATGCCCAAAAAGCAGAACAGAACACGGAGCACTGAATTCCGGAAGAGGCCCAGAAAGAAAAGGATTTAGACCACGAGAGCGAATTTTTGGAGTTTATGGATGCATTCAACCCTGGGAATACTCACCCAAAACCCAGATCTCCAGGACCTGAGAGCTATTCAAGCCAGTCTCCACATTAGAAGCCATGCAGGTGTAGTTTCCGGTATTATTAGAAAACAGATCACGGATTAGCAAGTTGCTCCCTTCATGCATTTGGTTGTTAACAGACCAGGAATAGTTTGCAGGCGGGTTGGAATCGGCCTCGCAGGAGAGATTGAGACTGGATCCCGTTTCATATTGTGAGATATTTGGGCTGATGATAGGTTTATCAGGCCCATCTGGAGCGGATAAAGGAGAGGCAATCGATTTTGGAGGGAATTAGAAACCAAAATAGGAAAGAGGCAAGATCACAGGACAGACTGGTGCATGTCTGGATGTTTGGGCACCAAAGCCTACTTTTCGCCCCCTCTATGTTCAAAGAAAGCTGGATTACTGGTGGGGGGATTCTTGAACTGGCTCCAATATACAATGGTCCAGATTAAACTATAGGTGGAACAATGATTTATTTGTAGCAAATTGTTAAATTTAAAGTAGTACCGGTAGGTTTCATTTTTAATATACATATATATATATATATATATATATATGGAATTTACCACTCTAGATTGAGGAATAATATAAATGATTTTACAAACAAACCATATGCACTGATCATGCACATTTGATGAATGTTGACAGAGGACTAAGTCAACATTTGTCTGTCTTGGGTCATTGATCTTCTTAAAAAACCTGACTCTATATGGATTCTTCCAAAAGTTACAGTCTAAGCCCACCCAGGGATGGAGCCACACTCCAGAAATTAAAACATTTTGACCCCATTTTAATTGCCATGATTCCATTCCTGTGGCATCCTGGGATTTGGTGAGCTGGTCAGCATGGTCTGCCAGATAAATCTGATGCCTCCCCAGACTATCATATCATAGTAATAACTACAGATCCCAGGATTCTGTAGGATGGGGTCATGGCAGTATAAAACTGCCTTAATTTTCCACCCCAGGCTTTCAGCGAATGCCCCAAATCTTCTGTTCCCATTCAATGTTCCTTGGAGGGGGAAAAAACTAGACTTACACAAAACATTGAGTGTGTAGTTGCCCGTACTATCAGAGAAGGTGTTATTGGCATAGCAGGTGTAGACGCCCGAATCGGTCCGGAGGGTTTTGTTGAATGTCACAACCTGGTTATTTTCACTCAAAGAGATGCGCTCCCCAACCTCCAAGCTCTGGTTCCCTTTCAGCCAAAAGTAGGAGACATCGGTGCCGACTGAGTTGCACGTCAGAGTTATGAAGCTGTTCTCCAAGACCTTACTGGGAGCACTGGTAATGACAACGTTAGAGACTCGTTCTGTGGATAAAGCAAAGGGGGAAGTTGGGAGAACGTTGGGTGGCTGTTGTTTGAGGCAGAAGCCATGAATTTATCTTTTTGCAATTAAATTTAGCATCCAATCTTCTACAGCCACTTTCGAAACGGCTGCTCAGTAGGATCCATTTGTTCCTGGAAAGTGAAACACTTGCCTCATTTTCACAACCTCAGAAAACCATGGCAGAAAGGAACTATTCGACGGATGCAAAGTATTGAAACACAGACAGAGAATCCAATATGGCACGAATTTACTGCAAGAATAACAGATTTATATGAATGATAAAATGGATCAAATGGGAACGGAAAGGTTTGCTTGCAGATTTGGAAACGAGAAGGCAAAAACAGGGCTTGGGTTTTAGATGAATGAATTATCTACAGAATCGGTACGGAAACTTTTGCTCCAGTTTGGGGACAGAGACCCTCACTCAAGGAAGATGAAGACGACAGAGCTCAAGAATAAGTAAAAAGAAATAATAATAATAATAATAATAATAATGGTATTAGACAAATGAGTGACTGGAAGAGTTTACAGACATAGGATAGTATGGGATTGTTGGATAAGTTCTTTCCCCTGCCTCCAAAAGCGCTGATCACATATAGAGCTCTATCTTCAAAAATATATCTGAAAGACCACTTTTAGTTTTCTAGTTATGTGTACACCATCCATATAGTGGGGAGTGGGGGGACTGGAGAGGCCTGGCAACACCATCAGGCCTGGCCTCAAGTGGAAGAGCCCTCCCTCCATGCTGCACCATCTTGCCCAGGAGGGAGTGAAAGGGCAGGCCAAACACCATCGGGCCTGTCCTGGATTAAGAAGCAGAGCCCTCCCTCCAGTCCATCTGCCTTGGTCCAGGCCTCAGAGGGAGAGAGGAACTTTTGGGCCTGATCCCCTTCCCCACCACCATCCCCTTCTCCTTTTGTGTCATGTCTTCTCAGAATGTAAGCCTGAGGGCAGGCAACCGTCTAGTTGAAATAATGATTGTAAGCCGCTCTGATAGCTTTTAGAGCTGAAGAGTGGGGTATAAATAAATAAACATTATATATTATCTTCAAAAATATACTTGAAAGACCACTTCCAGTTTTCTAGTTATGTGTACACCATCCATATACTGAAACAGGTAAAATATGTATAATAAAGTGTCATGCTATTTGGGCATTATTTGTACCGCTACAGCATTTGTTTGAGGTGCATGCATTTGGCATTCAAAAACTGTTGGAAGATCCAGCATAAAAAGCACCAAAGGACCACTGAAGGTATCACCAAAAACACCCCTTTATGGGGACGGAGAATGGAGAAGCAGAAAGCCATGAACAATTAGTCAAAAGACGGAGAAACCACCACCTGCTTAACCCTACAGAACTCAAATTTGCTTTATATCTTCCAAGGGGAATAATTTCAAGAAATTATGACATTGAATTCACAAACAGAAGAGAAAGAAGGGACCCAAAATTTACTGAAGACAACAGGCGAGGACTTGATTTGGGACAGATGGACCATGCTCCATGGACAAGAAAGTTTTGTAATGCTTTGCCAACTATGAATAGATTTCACAGTGATCCCAAAAAAGCATCAATGATCCGACGGAGACAGGAAAACAGAAGCAAGAGGTTGTCAAGCAACAAACCTTTGAAGAGAACCAAGAAACAGTGGAGCCAAAAACTGCACCTGAGGCATAAGAATAAACCCAGAGAGCACAGAGTTTTAAGAATAACATGCACAAACACTGTACAAGGAGGATACCAAGGGAAGCATAATACTGGCGAAGGAAGGTTCATTGCATTCATTATCTTGATTTGAAGACTCCACAAAGAAGTGGATGCTTAGCATTTGGTGCAACAGTAGTAGACTTAAAGCATCCCAGGGAAAACAAAGGCCAAGAAGCAAAGAGTCCTGGATATAGGATTGTCACTTGCTGGATGGATAAAATCTGAGATAATGCCCAAAAACACAGAACAGAATGCGGAGCAAAAAAAATCCACACTGAATTCGGAAGAGGCCCAGGAAGACAAGTATTGAGACCACGAGAGCTAATTTTTGGAGTTTACGGATGCATGCAACCCTGGGAATACTCACCCAAAACCCAGATCTCCAGGACCTGAGAGCTATTCAAGCCAGTCTCCACATTAGAAGCCATGCAGGTGTAGTTTCCGGTATTATTAGAAAACAGATCACGGATTAGAAAGTTGCTCCCTTCATGCATTTGGTTGTTAACAGACCAGGAATAGTTTGCAGGTGGGTTGGAATCGGCCTCGCAGGAGAGATTGAGACTGGATCCTGTTTCATATTGTGAGATATTGGGGCTGATGATAGGTTTATCAGGCCCATCTGGAGCGGATAAAGGAGAGGCAATCGATTTTGGAGGGAATTAGATACCAAAATAGGAAAGAGGCAAGATCACAGGACGGACTGGTGCCTGTCTGGATGTTTGGGCACCAAAGCCCACTTTTCGCCCCCTCCCAGTTCAAAGAAAGCTGGATTGCTGGTGGGGAGATCCATGGAACAGCCTTTTTCGGGTATTCAATGTATCCCTTTAAACCCGTGAGTGGTTTATGGGTGTCTAAAAATTACAATTAATTTTAAAACACAATTTAATTCTCAGGTGCACTGTTGTTCTGAGCAGGGGGCAAAGGAGATAGTTACAACTCCCAGCTCTCCCCAAATTAAAAATCGTGATAGGAACTATGCTTTTTTCCCCCCAATAGCAGAAGATCCTTAGATGACTCATAACTGATCTGGGACTTATTATCAAAGGTTCTTCTGCCCTAGACAGCAGAAGAGATACTAGCTGAGCTCAAAGAGGAACTTAACCCTGCCAGGAGGCTAAATCTAGAGAGTCATTTCATGGTACTGTATTTTTGGAAACTTGCTGTCAACTAGAAACTAGGTGTTGTCTCTGTGTTTGTCTGCTTGTTTTTAAGGAAAAGGGCAGTCTGGATATCTGAAATTTTTGTCTCAATTCATCAAATTCAAAAGTACGGTGTTACTTTTCAGGCTTATGTGGCTTCTTGAACTGGCACCAATATTCAATGGTCCAGATCAAACTATAGGTGGAACAATGATTTATTTGTAGCAAATCTTTAAATTTAAAGTAGTACCAGTAGGTTTCATTATATATATATATATATATATATATACACACACACACACACACACACACACATATATATATGGAATTTACTACTGTAGATTGAGGAATAATATACATGATTTTAAAAACAAACCCTATGCACTGATCATGCACATTTGATGAATGTTGACAGAGGACTAAGTCAACATTTGTCTGTCTTGGGTCATTGATTTTCTTTAAAAACCTGAGTCTATAGGGATTCTTCCAAAAGTTACAGTCTAAGCCCACCCAGGGATGGAGCCACACTCCAGAATTAAAGCAGTTCGACCCCATTTTAATTGCCATGATGCCATTCCTGTGGAACCCTGGGATTTGATGAGGTAGTCAGCATGGTCTGTCAGAGAAAACTCATGCCTTGCCAAACTAAAATATAAGAGTAATAACTATAGATCCCAGGATTATGTAGGAGGGGGTCATGGCAGTTTACAACTGCCTTAATTTTCCACCCCAGGCTTTCAGCGAATGCCCCACATCTTCTATTCCCATTCAATGTTCCTGAGAGGGGGAAAAAACTAGACTTACACAAAACATTGAATGTGTAGTTGCCCGTACTATCAGAGAAGGTGTTATTGGCATAGCAGGTGTAGACGCCCGAATCGGTCCGGAGGGTTTTGTTGAATGTCACAACCTGGTTATTTTCGCTCAAAGAGATGCGCTCCCCAACCTCCAAGCTCTGGTTCCCTTTCAGCCAAAAGTAGGAGACATCGGTGCCGACTGAGTTGCACGTCAGAGTTATGAAGCTGTTCTCCAAGACCTTACTGGGAGCACTGGTAATGACAACGTTAGAGACTCGTTCTGTGGATAAAGCAAAGGGGGAAGTTGGGAGAACGTTGGGTGGGTGTTGTTTGAGGCAGAAGCCATGAATTTATCTTTTTGCAATTAAATTTAGCATCCAATCTTCTACAGCCACTTTCGAAACGGCTGCCCAGTAGGATCCATTTGTTCCTGGAAAGTGAAACACTTGCCTCATTTTCACAACCTCAGCAAACCATGACAGAAAGGAACTATTTGACGGATGCAAAGTATTGAAACACAGACAGAGACTTAAATCTATACGGCACGAATTGACTGCAAGAACAACAGATTTATATGAATGATAAAATGGATCAAATGGGAACGGAAAGGTTTGCTTGCAGATTTGGAAATGAGAAGGCATAGACAGGGCTTGGGTTTTAGATGAATGAATGATCTACAGAATCGGTACGGAAACTTTTGCTCCAGTTTGGGGACAGAGACCTTCACCCAAGGAAGATGAAGACAACAGAGCTCAAGATTAAATAAAAAGAAATAATAAT
Organism: Urosaurus nigricauda; assembly: GCA_034509955.1. Lineage (NCBI taxonomy): Eukaryota > Metazoa > Chordata > Lepidosauria > Squamata > Phrynosomatidae > Urosaurus > Urosaurus nigricauda. Next base: position 33,211,926 of record JAOEGL010000007.1, on the reverse strand, counting down.
GTATTAGACAGATGAACGACTGGAAGAGTTTACAGACATAGGATAGTATGGGATTGTTGGCTGGTGGTCTCTGAAATCTTAAGTCACATACTAACCAACTTGAAATGCTCAGTGTCAAATATCTCTGTAAGGAAGGATCTTGAAAAGAGGACACAGGAAAGGAGAGAAATACCAGAAGGTTTTACACAATTTATTAACTGAGTTGTTATACTGATTGCACTTATATATCTATGCATGTTATACAGTATAAAGTTTTGAATGAGGCTCTAGGGAAGACAGAAGCTGGAGAATGCAAGAACAAAATAATTCCATTTTCTCCTAATAATTACAGTGTTCAAAAAGGGTCCACCCATCATCATCATCATCATCATCATCATCAGAACGCTGACGGAAAGGGAGAGAGGAGGCCCTTTCACACAACACAATTATGGCACTATGATTCCACTTTAACTGCCATGGTTCCAGCTTATGTGATCCTGGGATTTGTAGTTTGCTGAGGCACCACAGTTCTCTGGCTGAGATTGCAATTCTTCAGCGATTTCATTCTCAAAGGAAACTTTGAGTAATTTTGCAATGTTCACCCCATTGCAAGAAAGCCTTCAAGAACTGCACAGCTTTCAAAGATTAGTTGCAGTTTGGGACTTATGTGGGTTTAGAAAGTAATAGTTCTCTACAGAAACACAACTTTCTGTTCAGAAAATGGCGTTTTCTATGCAAAAATCCCACATGTTTTGTGCAGAATAATTTCAGCATCAAGTAAAAAACAAATTAAGCTAAACAAGTTAAACGAGTAACACATAAATGAATTGCGAAGGGTCTTATCAGTCCAAGAATCTTCTCACCAGGGTTTCTTGACACTTGACCAAGCTTATTTTTGGGGGCTATTTTGGTGATATTTTCAAATATTCTTTTCCATTCCTACCAAACTACAAAACCCAGGATTCCACCGGACAGCCGCAATTTAAGTGGCATCAAAATGATGTTATCATGTAGTGCAAAAGAGACTAGAGTAAGTTGAGAGGATAGGGAGAAAGCTTCCTTGAAGTGAATCAGGGGAAATGGATGAGAGAGAACAGTCTACCTTTGACCCAGATGTGAACCAGATAGAAAGAGTTCACCAAGGACCACGGATTTGGAATGAGAATAAAGTCAAATTTCAAACAAGAGGAGGGGCCGGTGTGGAGAGAAAGTGAGGGACCACAACCGAACAAGAGGGTTGAAGTCCACCTGGCGTGAATAACTCAATTACAAGTCCAGGAATCATCGCGGGGCAGAAAATGAAGCTCCCAAGATGACAGCAGGGCAAAACGGCGGCAGGACAGAAGTCGAGCATCAGAGACGGGTCTTCGGGGCTCCTGACCTGAAAGCATCCCTGCTACTCACCCAGGACTCTGATCTCCAGGGAGGCGTTGTTGGAAAGGCCGGTCACGTCATTGGCCACTTTGCAAGTGTACTTGCCAGCATCGCCCACAGAGAGGGAAAGGATCACATATTGAGACGTCTTCTGATCCTCGTCCGGGTCTCCGTTATAATACCAAGAGTAGTTTGCAGGGGGATAGGACTTTGTAGAGCAAGACAGGTTAAGAGTGGTGTGCTCTAGGTAAACCTGTTCGCTCGGTTCAATGATGGGCTTGTCGGGCCCGTCTGGAGCAAACACAGGAAAAGCACATGTTGGAAAAGGCCAGGAGGCACCATCAGAAGCTGAAGATGATGCTCAGCTACTGTCGTGACTACTTTGAAATGTACGAACTCTCAAGACATAAAATACAGGGAGCCCTGGTGGCACAGTGCTTAAAGGCTAGTATTGTGGTCATTCACAGCCACAAGTTTGTGATTTTGATCCCAAGGACTCCAAGGTCCACTCAGCCGCCTTGCCTCCTTCTATAGGTCACTAAAATGAGTACCCAGCTTGTTAGGGGCAAATGGCTTACACATTGCAAACCACGTAGTGCACCGATAAGCGGTATAGAAATGTACTTGCTATTGCTACTTGCTGTAATCCTCTGCCACCTTAACTGCAAACCCTCCAGAATTTCATAGAGGAAAACCGGGAGGCTTGTGGCTGAGCCACAACAGAGAGTGGTTAAAAGGGTGTGACCAGACAAGAAGAGGGGGAAACTTACTACCGGGGAAGAACACAAGGCGCCGTAAGGGAAGTGCGAGAGGTGTGCATCACACTGGGTGTCACTCCAAGCGGGGCGACGCCACGACCACCACCCCAGTGATGCAACTGTGCCATGGAAGTTTGCACCCGGGCAAGGAAGAAAGAGGAGCGGAGGCACAAAGGGAGCATAAAGGGAAACTGGCACATGCTCCCACCTGCCCACAGGTAACATTAGTACAAAAACATGACTAAGGATTGTGCATGGCCTGGTACAGGAGGCGGTCTATGTGGAAGGGTGACACCATGAGTTACCACAATGTCAATCCTAGTGATGCCATTGATTCTGAACTGACACCCCTCTTTGTGGGTGTAACACAATAGAGGGTTTTGGAAGGATGTGAAGTATGGGATGCCAGCTGACTGCCATTGCTCACAGCTAGAGTCCAACCAGACTTACAGAAGACTTCCAGCTTGTGGGGTTCACTGTAGCTGGAAGAGATGCTGTTGTTTCCAAAGCAGGTGTAGACACCGGCGTCATCCCTGGTGGTTGCGTTGAAAGTGAGGTTTTGGCCTCCTGATTTGATCAGTTGGCCTCCCTTAAGCCAGTGGTAAGATACATTGGGGCCTATAGACATACATGTCAGTGTGACACTGTCCTGCTCTATGACACTTGAAGGGCCATGGATGGTGACGTTATATACGCCGCCTGTTGGGAACAAAAAAAGATTGGCAAAGGTTGGCATATTTCTTCCAACACAATACCTCCACCGCTTCACGAATTTAACTGCATTAAAATCATTCAGGGGGAGAAGAACCAACATTGAGAGAAAGCAGAGAGTAGGCACAGAGTGGTGCAAGATATCACTAGGGGAAAAAAAACATTTTTGAGAAGTGTTAGATAAAGATAGGAGTGAGGAGATGACACTTTTGTGCCTCCTGGTGAGAATTCAAGACTGAAAGATTCGGATCCCAGTAGAAATGGGATTCAGAAGCCAATGGCGAGAGGAAATTGTGCCATAAAAGTCTGGCTTGGAAAGACAGCAACATCAAAATCTACTCAACAGCTATAAAGGAAAAAGAATAAAGTTGAATGACAGGTGGGATTCCTTCCTCAGACAATATTTTTGAAGAAGATATATGACAAAAACGTCTTGGAAAAGACATTGCAAGAAATGTTACTAGTGATTTGGGATTGTACGTCACTGAGAACCCTTTTGATTGTAAATTTAAAGGCTCAGAAGGAAGAAGAAGAACAGATGCACCCTAAGAGGAAAAAGGAGATGCGAGAATAAAACCCGGCCAACATGGGACTGAACCAGCTGCTGGAGGAAAAGACCACGGATCACAACACGACAGGCGACAGAGTTCACTATCTGGCGACGCAAACGACGGATGTAAACCGAAGCCGTCTGTTGCCCAAAGTGAGAGGACAGCTAGTGGACAGGCGAAGGAAATGTGAAGGACAGGTCACTTTGCTGGAAAGAGTGGCCAGGGACAGCCACGCCGGGCCACTCTCCGGCTACTCACCCACCACCTGGATCTCCAGGGTGGTGCCTGCCATCTTGTGAGAGAGTATATTGGTTGCTTGGCACGTGTAATTCCCGCTCTGTGCCCTCCTAACGTCTGGGCTGATCAGCTCTTCTCCTCTTCCATAGATCCTCCCATCGAAGAGCCAAGTATATTCCGGCTCCGGAAAGGCGTCGGCTACGCAGGTGAGCCTGATGTCAGAATGCTCATAGTAAGTGCTCGCGTTTGGCATAATTACGGCTGCGTCGGGTCCGTCTGGGGCAAACACACAAAGCTCACACGTTGGGATGCAAAGGAAATGAAGAGGAAGGTCCCTCCCGCCGCGATCCCTTTGGAAAGATTCCTCCACCAGAAGGGATTCCAAGAGACAGAGCAGGAGTGTGGTTTTGTCGTAAAGAAACAAGGCTGTGTTTCAAAGCAAAGTGACAGATAAAGGAAGCTTTTCAAGAAAAAGGAGCTTCTCTGAATGTACACATAGAGACGGTCCATCTGCTCCCTGCCAGACAGGCGCCCACAGCACTTCTGCATCTCACACTTGTTGCAAGACATATTGCCTTGGCACGTTTCCCAAAAATATCCATCTCTGCTGCAACGAATCTTATAGCTGCAGGCTGCTCCCTTTAGTCCTCGGCACCTTGCTAACTGCTTGCTCTTTTCCTCTGCAATGATGCCTTGGATTGCAACTCATGGGTGTGTTTGGAGAGATGGATTTGAGCACCAACAATCAAAAATGGCACACTATTCCTTTCCCCCCAAATTCTTATGACAAGCAGAAGTGGGATCTGAAGGAGAGGATCTGCACCGAACAATAAAGTTGCCTGGACTCCCTCCGTGAATGAGGTGGTACGATTTCACATCCTGCGCTGCATGCCAGGGATCAGCACCACATTTGTGCCCATGAATTACAACCGTTTCTGTCTGCAAAAGTAGTTTGCAGTCCATTAACTCAGCCAGAGCTGGCTTTGGATGGGGAAGTGAGCAATCCCACCCTTCCCACTGGCCTTAGGCAAAGGCAAACTGCTGCAGCTTTTCCTAGCTTTGCTATTCATCCTCATTCATTTCTTTGCCATCTCGTACCCATATGAGCCATATGAGCCATATGGGTACTTGTACCCATATGAGCCAAATGAAATACTGGAGAGTATGGAAGGATTGCAACCCTTCTCTTAAGAGTTTGGACGGAGAAGGTGGTTCTGCAATGAACACAGGAATGGCACCAGGTTTCAGTTTCAGCCATGGATCAGAAATGTGATTTATTGCCCAGCGCTTCAGCACAGGAGGCAGGGAATAAATCAGATTGTACAAATAAGGAAGCACAATCTCCAAGCCCTCGCTGGCATCATTTGCGTCTGAGTCAATTCTACCTTTCTCCAGAGGAAACCAAGTTGACCTTTAGGGTGATGCAATAAAAAAAGCATCCGCCTTGGAGGACTCCTTCCTCTTCTTGGGAGACGCACTTATTTTAAGAGATGGTCTGCTCAGGAGGGTTTAGGTGCAACTCTGAGACACTCAGCATCTCCTTTCTCCCTTTGAGCAAACATTCATTTTGCCTCTCCAATATCTGGCACACAATTGGGGTGCGCAAGAGAGGCGACCTCGCATTTATTTATCCCGTCATTTTAATTATTTAGAAGCCCATCTTTAAGAAGAAGAACTCTGGAGGCAGCTCATGTGTAAAAAGACAAAACAACAGGGAAGCGCATGAGAATTTCAAAGGAAAAATGCGCGCGGGGGGGGGGGGGGGAATCCAAAATCCCAAACACTTCTGGTCCCAGGCATTTTGGATAAAGGAGACTCGACCTGTACTTAAAATTTAGCCTTCTATGTCAGAGAGCTCTGGTGCCAAAACAAACTATAGGTCTCAAAATTTCCATAACATTGAGCCATGACAGTTAAAGTGATATCAAACTGAATTATTTCTGCAGTGTAGGTGCAGCCCAAGTCTCCTTCTTGGGTTGTATCTTCATAAGACAAGCCTGGAGATGGTGCGATGGAAAGAAAGGTGTCCTGCGAGGGTCCAAAGTCTAACTCAGGTTTATATGGGGAGATATGGGTTTTTAAAGACAATCTGGACAGCTTGGACAGTTATTCAACATTTTCATAGCTCTTTCCCAGTTCTGCAAGTACAAACAAAAAAACCCTCTTAAAACGGACAAGAGTTTCTTCCGATGTTTGCGATGGCAGAATGGCATGGGACGAAGACATGCCAACCGATCCAACTTCTGTCGCTTTGGGAAAAAAGAAATGGGTTTGTTCCAGATTGCGTGGGTCAACTTTAAACAGGACCAAACCTAAAACAAAGACAGTGTGTGCACATATTTTTTTTTTGGCATGAGGAAAGCTTCTGCAAGCAGTAAATTAACTATAACTAGCATGTTTTCCCCGAAAACAAATAAGGCCAAGTTGTTCTGTTAAAAACATGAGGCACGGTGATCTTGTTTTGTACGTCATACCCAGCAAAATTGAATTTACTGTTAGGATAATAGGCTGCTATAATGACCATTTGGGCCTCAAGGACCTGTTCTTCCAGCTCTATATTTCAAGAATTAAAATAATTATACCGACAAGATCAGATACTGAGAAGGCTGAGGTATGGCCACAATAAGGCCTTTGATTTGCACCATTGACACAAGAGGGACCCTCTATAATTTGCTGGGCTGAAAGGATATAGACCTTTTTCTCTGGTTGGGTCCCAAAGCATTAAAAAAGAGAGAAGATGGCAAACGTTATTAATGGGGACAAGTTAGAAGAGCCTGCAGCTGTTTGCTTGTGCCTGAACCTCCTGGGAAGTCCAAGGACCTGCCTTTCCCCGCGGTTGAGTTAATTGTTAAGCAAACGGCTTTTGCACTTTGAACTCAGTTTGCAGGAGATGTGTGGCCAAGCAACATCAAACCGTGGTCAAGCTGGCAAATGTTATTAATGAGGAAGGACAGACAAGGGAGGAGAGGCTACAGCAGCTTGCTTTTGCCTGAGCCAACTGGGAAGCGCCGGATTCTGCCTTTCCCGCCTGTAGAGTTAAGGAAATGCAAAAGTGCTTTTGCGCCTCGAACTCAAGTTTGTAGCAAGCTGAGGACAACAGAGGAGGATATTTTATGAACAGTTAAAAAACTGGGATATGGGCAATTGTAGGATATGCTTTATACCTCCACATACCATGTCTTGGAATAACTTGGGACCCATTTGCACTGCCCAATTATAGCATTATTATTCCACTTCAACTGCCATGGGTCCATCCTATGGAATCTGAGGGCTGGCAGACAGGGAGGGGATTGTAGCTCGCCAAACTACAAATCCCTGGCTTCCATAAGACAGGACCCTGGCTGTTAAGGTGGAATGACAGTGCTATTGATATCTGTAAAAATATGAGTTCAATGAGTAGTCTAGCCTCATGAAAATTTCTCGACGAAACGCAAGACTCTGCACTATTTGTAGAATTATAGTTGGTTCTCCTAGGGGTTTATCACACTGGGGCTAATTTCGGCATTAAAGAGAGATTAAAGCACACATCCGCAAATAAAGTGAAAATGACAAGTCATTGCGCAAATGATTATCACACGCAATTGTGCAAATAAAGTGATATCGGAAATGCATTGTCGCTGAAATCCCGAAAGTAAAAAGATGCATGTTAATGCTTCTTTGTGACCACTTTAATGGCAGGTTTTGCATGATGTCATGCAATTTTTTTTTTTTTTTTGCATAATTACGTGATTTTTCGGGAATATTCACGGGATAAACTCCCGGTCTCCTTTGTGTGATAAACTCCCTAATGAAAAATAATGCCTGTCTATGGGATTCTGATGCTGCTTTGTTATTATGAGCCCATCCCTTGCAACATTACAGTATAGTCAACCTGGAAAAACCTATTAATGAGGAAGGCCACTCAAGCTAGAAGGAGCTGCAGCAGTTTGCTTTTGCCTTGGGGCGACTGGGAAGAGCAGGCTTCTCTTCTCCCTTTGAGGACAATATAATTTTTTGGTGTGAATGGACTCCTGGTAATCCGCCTTGGGTCCCAGGTCTTGGGGAAATGGTGGGATAAAATGAACAGTCAATAACCATACTAAATAATGGCATTGCCTCATTCTTTGCCTTCTTCTCATGCTCCGATCTGGCCTAAAGTCTCAGGGCCAGGGACCCAATGCCTTTCCTTTGCCAGGAGGTACCAGAGCCAACCTGTCTCTCTTTCCAGCCGTTCAAACGGCCGTTCCCGGTCTTCCTGCCAGCTGCCCTTTTACCCCTGGGAGCAACAGTTACTGGTGCCGGCAATTTGTGTGTCTGACGCCAGCAAATACAACGGTCGTCAAGTTAATGAGAAACGAAGGAGGAAGAGAAAAACAGAAATTTCTCTCTCTGGGCAGGAAAGAAAAACCCTTCCTGGGTCTCGCAATGCCACGCGATGCACCAAGACGGAGACCTGTCTTTCTCACGCTTCATGTTCTCCTCACATCTGGTTTTTAAAAGGAAGGTCCTGCAGTTTAAGGGTAGCGAGACCTGGAGTCCTTTCACATGACACAGTTGTAGCACTATGATTCCACTTTTAAGTGCCACGCCAAGAATCCTGGAGTTTGTAATTCGGAGAGGTGCTAAAGAGGCTTTGGCAGAGATTCTTGCACCCTCCAAAACGACAAATCCTAGGATTGTAGATGAAGTTCCTATTGCACTTAATAGTGGATCATAGTACTTATAACTGTGTAGTATGAAGGACTCTGGATCTTGCTGCCCACAAACGGCAGAAGCCTTCTTTTTAATTGATTACTTAAACAATGTATTTGGGTGGCATCAAACATTTTAAATAATAAGCAATTCCATTTGGCATCCACATAGAAATGTGGCCCGACTCAGCAGCAGAGGAGGAATACATTGCAGTCCAAGGCTGCATCTGCACGGCAGAAACAATCCAGTTTGACCCCACTTTAACTGCTATGGATCAATGCTAAGAAATTCTGGGAATCATAGTTTTGTGAGACATTGAGCCTTCTCTGTCAGAGAACTCTGGGGCCATAAAAAACTACAATTCCCAGGATTCCTTAGCACTGAGCTGGGGCAGTTAAAGCGCTCTCAAACTGGGTTACTTCTGCAGTGCAGATGCAGCCCTAGTCCTGTCTCACATTTCTGCCTAATACTTTGTTGCAGCTCCTGAGACAAAGGAAAGGGAGCGTTTGTATCGCAGTGGCTTGCCAGCATTCAGATTTCCCCCACAAAAGTAACAAACAGCAACTTTTTAGGAAAGTAAAATGACACTGTTAAGACTCCAGCTATGATTGCAAAGAACTTAACTTCCTTGGATCCTGGAATTATATGTCCCAGGAGTAAGACAACACCCCAATTCTTGGTACGATATCCCTGAACACAGAAATTGCCAAAGGACCGGAAAGAAAACGAACTTAGAAAGAAATGGAAGCACCCGGTCAAGAGGTGCAGATGGGACAGTATAAAACAGGACAGAGAAGAGTTGAGAACCGGACCGGGCCGGATGGGTGATGGTGACCGCCAGATACTCACAGATCACGGGGACATACAAGGCGTCACTTGTTTTGTTGTAGACTAAATTGGACACTTGGCACTGGTAACTCCCAGCATCGCCACGGAGAACCTGCTGGATGGCCAAGCTGCGGTTGTGGTCGGAGAACTGGACTCGGGAGCTGTTTCCTACTGGCCTCCCATTCAAGAGCCAAAGGACATTGGCACGGGTAGCGTTGGTGCCGCAAGTTAGTTGGAGAGAGTCCGTGTGCTCTCTGGGGAAAGGGTTGGAAGAGATAGACAGCGTGGGCTTGGACAGAACCTCTATGGGGGGAAAAGACAAAGCGTTACGGTTGGTGCCGTCTGTTGTGCAAGAGAGAGGCATAAAGAACGTGCGTTGGTTACTTTTGCAAATGGCAGAGATTTTTCGGAATGCAAGATGTATAGCCAAGTCATTAAACTGCCCAGAAATAGACAATTTCACAGGACTAGGAGAGGTCTTGAAGGCTACCTAGTCCACCTTCCACTCATAACTGCAAGAAATCCAGAGTTAAAGGTCCATACGAAAGGCAACCATCATTTGGGGGCTTTGGAGCCTGAGAATGAACTCCACTGATATGGAAGCCAATGCAGTTGACAAATACAAACCAACACAATAACTCCTGCAGCATCTCCAAGGTCAGTGGTTCCCAAACTTCGATCCTTTAGATGTTTGGACTTCAGGTCCCACAGTTCCTTACTGTTGACCAAGCTGGCTGGGGCTTCTGGGAACTGAAGTCCAAAACATGTGGAGGACCAAAGTTTGGAAACCTAGCTAAAGACTCTTTTGTATTTCACACATCTAGATCTTCCTTGAATAACAACCACAAAGCAAGTAAGGTCTTGCAGACTTTGCAAAAGGACCACCACTGCAACAAATAACTCACATCGTAACACTCCTTTTTGCAGATGCACTTCATGCATTTGGCTACGAGAGACCAAGTGTTCAGTAACCTCACAAGCAGGAATCAACTCATGTTCACACATTCAGTCTAGTAATATTTGAGTACTTTTTCATCATGTATGTGTCACAGCAACCTTCTGGAAACTCATGTTTTAGGTACTACAAATCCCTATTTGCATTTTGGGTAGAATCACACTCCCAAGCATTCCGACTTTTAAAATTTTGGATTAGAGCCATGCGTATTACATGCTAACACTCTCCACCAAAATGTGAGAACAAACACGGAAATGATCAAGTACCACAAAATAGTAGACCACAGTAGAGCAAACAAAGGTGGCCCGTAAAGGCCATGAGTTACATCTCTATACATGAGATCACACAGGCCACAATTCAGCAGAACACTCCTAATTCAAAAACCCAGCTTCCTTCAAATCTTCTTTCAGTGTGAATACCAAACCTCTGCTGGTCAGGACAAACCTGGCATTTTGGTCTCAAAGCAGAAACTCCAAAATGAATCCTCTGTTCAATGATGATCCAACGAGGGACCATCTCCTGCCCCCAGATGCCTTTAAGTATATCATTCCTGTTCATTGCCAAGAGGCTTCTGCAAAACGGAGAGATCTCCTCTCTCCTGCAATGACATTCTTAATGGTGCCCATGCCCCAAAATCACCCCTGGTCCTTGGACTCATGCTGGAGAATTCAAAGATAGAGCAGTATTAGTCTGCAGAAGCAGTCTGTAGAGAGATCTTGTAGCACCTTTGAGACTAACTGAAAGAAAGAAGAAGTTGGCATCAGGAGCTTTCCTAGACTAAGGTCTGCTTCTTGCATCTGAGGAAGTAGACTGAAGTCTAGGAAAGCTCCTGCTGCCAATGTCTCCATGCCGGAGAGTTTTCTGGGACATGCACATACGACAATACATACATATATATATATGCACATACATATTTGGTAACCCACTGCCCATTTACTGCAACATTTTCAGCCCACTTTGGAAAGCTCTCTGCACAGTGGCATCATCAGGGGTGTGCAAATCACACCAAGTGACACCTTGTGCGTGTGTGACACCACTCCTCCTCAAATACTTACTTTTTGGCAGAAAGGGGCTGCGGCATTCGTCTGTATCTCTTTAAAATGCTTTAAGAGATGGTGGGAGTGGGTGAAGCTCAGCGGGAGGAGAAAGGAGAGCCCCCCCCCAAATTTTTAAAATTAAAATTTCACATTTCAAAAAATTAAATTTTTATTTTTTTTAAATTAAAATTTAAAATTCTTTTAAAATTTTATTTAAAAATATCACACTTTAACCCAATATTCACTATGTATACGTCAATACATTTAGGCTGTGCATATGCTATTGTAATTTGAAGGTGCAATGTTAATTTTGCTAATTGTTTTATGCCACAACTATTAGCATTACATTCAGTGGTGTATGGGAATTATGATTTACAAGGAACATTAGTGCAAAAAAAAAAAAAAAGCATTGCTAAGGATTCTGTATGGTGTGAAATGGGAGGAGGCCAATTTTTTTGGGGGGGGGACACCATGAGTTACTGCACCAGGTGGCACCAACCCTAGGAACGCCACTGTCTCTGCATGGAGGGATCCACCACAATTTCAATAGCAACACATACACACTCGACACTCATCTCACACTTTGGCTAGGAGTTTATCATACATTGGAATTTGGGGGTATTTTCGAATGGAGCCAATTCGATTTCACGTAAATTCGCTAGTTTAGCGAATTTACGTGAATTCTGATTGTGTTCAGACTGCGTTCGGAATGACTTCCCATCACCAAACCCCTCATTTCCCAAAATTGCATGAGATACCCAAATACTCAATTACGCAAAACCCCATGATTGCGTTCGGATTATACCCCCAAATCCCAAAGTATGATAAACTCCTATGTGACCAGAGTAATAGTCACTGGGCAACATTTGATTTTTGCGGCTACCCAACATCATCAGGATCCATTTGTTTATTCTGATTCCTTTATGTCCTCATTGGCCTGGGATGGCTCCTGATGCGGATCCATTATTTAAGCAAATCCAACTTCATTCCTCTCTCCATCAGGAACATAATCTGCTACTGTTATTGTTCTGGATCCAGATAATTTTGATGGTCTGATTGGATTTAAAAATAATACCTTAACCTTTGCTATCCAGCTATCCACTCTATTTTGGGCAGAGGACATGACTGGATGTCTTAAATCACAGTTTATATCAATCATGATTGGTAACTTTAGCCACACATTGTCCTATGGACTAAACAAAAAATAACCCCACTTTCCTTCCTCATTTCTCCCAGCTCTTTTCTGAATAGGCAGCGGGGAAAGTTAAGTGTGGCACAAGCCACACTTCTGGGCTCAGATGGAATGACAAGCTGGACTTTGTAAGCCAACAACAAGCCAGGACTTCTAAAGGTGGGCTGTGGCTGGCTAACAAACCTGGTTTGCTGGTCAAGATGGATTAGGACCAAACAAGAAGCCAGGATTCAACTGAGTTGCCCTTAGGTGCAAAGCAAGCCACTCTGTCCATAACACTCGCTCCAAAATGAAGACCTCCTTTTTACTTTCATCACCAAATGTAGTTCTTTTGTGCCAGCCTGGATCAGCTTGTCTTCATCAGAGACTGAAGACCTCAAGAGTTTTACATCCTAAGATGCCACTAACGTAGTGAGCGGCACCATTCCATTCATTCCAGAATAATGAAACCCTTCCAACTGAGAAGAGGATTCGTGTGGTCAAGGGGTAGGAAAGGGGCACCTAAGCGGGCACAATAAAGCCCATTACTATTTCATTTCCATACCTCACAGCTAAAAGATGACGGTTGCAAGGTTATCACCACCCATCATCAGTCATGCAGAATGAGCTACCTCATATTTTAGGGAAGGAGATGGTTCTCAGCACATAAAGAAAGCAGGATAAAGAATACTTTCAACGTACCTTGGACTGCAATGTTCACTGTCCCTTTTTCAAGTATGCCAGGTCCACCTATGACGATTAGATAGGTTCCAGAGTCATTTGCATTTAAGTTTGTGATGTGGAGGGCGCAGCCTGGTTGCCTAGTCTCTCGCCCCGTGAATTTGGGTCCCTCTGATTCCCCAGAGCCATCGGGGAGGTAATAGATAAGGATGAGGTTGTCACCATCATCTTTCTCTCGGTACCAATGGCAGGTCTTAGCGTTTGGTGGGAGAGTTGATGGTGTGAGTGTGACGCTGGCCCCTTCGATCGGCTGTTGTGAGTCTGCGGTGACGGTTACAGTCCCACTTGTCTGGGCTCCAGCCAAAAGGAAGCAAAAACTCAGGAGGGAGGCTGCCATGTGGAAAAAAGAGAGAGAGAGAGAAGGGATGTTACTTCTAGCAAAACATCAATTCAAGGCAAAAATTAAGGGGTCAGCAAACACGGCTATAATCTCGAAGCAGCTTTTGGGTCTCTAGAGCATGCCTCAAAAGTATTTTCCCCCTCCACATTTGTGCTTTTGCAAAGAGAGCTCAACCTGGCCCTGCAATGCCCAGATTGTTGAGGATGAAGGATGAATGTGAAATACA